>BSSO01000876.1:0-27855 GCA_030267885.1 Mesembryanthemum crystallinum
GGCAGTTTTGACAAGAAGTGTAACTTAAAGGGGCTTCGCGGCAATTTTTTCATTGAAAGGATAATATTTACCTAAAATAGAAGTGTAACCTTCAATTAGACTTTACCTAAAACGAACTTTGAAGGAGTTGTGTCATGTCACTCAATATGCAAGATATTTGGAATTATTATTTATTTATACATATAAGAGATACTCCATCCGTCCTCCTATATCTTCACCAGTTGCTTTTTCACGCATATTAAGGCAGAGGTTGAAAAGTCAAAATTGATCCTGAATTGCAAGTTGGAGGAGTTTGGTTATTTCATATTTAGGGGCAATAGGGTCAATTTGTTGGTAAAATATGTCTAAAAATAGAACTGCTGAAGTTATAGAGGGACGGCCAAAAATAGATACTGCTGAAGTTATAGAGGGACGGAGGGATCGGGGTAGTTAACTCGTATAATTAATATTGTTATTTAGAAACTGCTATCGATTACAAGTTTAATTCGTCAGTTGCACCGAGCCTAAATCGATGTGAACCTAAAGGCTCATACACAAGGCAAAAATTGAATCACAACTAAAATGTAGTACTAGGCTAATTTATTGAGAGCTTAAAAGAGAGAATACGCAAGGAGCCACCCTCACTTACCTCCACACAAGATCGACGTTGCTGTAATCGCCACATTCCCGAGCTAATCTCTATCAAATCACGAATTGGAAGACGGAAAACTCATGATTTTCTTTCAGAACTACAATTCATGCTCTGTTGGGTTTGTTTGAATTCAACATTATTTGATAAATGAAATGATTGGATTTTAAGAGATGTCAAATTACTCTATCCGTTCCGTCCACACGTTTTCAAATTTTGGTGCAGAGTTTAATGAAAGTTCTAATTAGTATTTTTTGCCACTTTTACTCTTACATATATTGAAAGAGTGAAAGAAAAAAATAAAATATTAAGAGACTGATTGGAGAGAGAAATGAGTGTTTTTAAAATTCTTTTTTTTTTTTTATTAAAAGAGGGTGTAAGTGAGAATATTTAATTGTATTTTGGAGATAATGGATGGGTAATATAAGAAGAATATGGGTAGTTATTTGGTCTGGAAACGTATGGATGGAACAAATATTTCATTGGTTTGCAAACACGTGAGTGCTGAGTGGGACGGAGGGAATATTATTCATGATTTAATTCCATCATTGGATTACAATAATACGAGATTGAGCTGATGAGAAAGAAATACGTCTTGATGTATTTTCTATTCCTTTTATCACCCTTTTTTAGAAAATATTTTTTCCTTTGTATTTTCCATGGAAAATAATGTTCGATCAAAAATGATTTTCAACACTTTTTGTCCAACCAAACGGAGCATTAGTGAGATTGTTTTTAACCAAGTTAGATAAAATCCAGTACCCAACAAGAATTTGACATACATATAAGCTACTCCCTCCGTCCCAGGTGGACGGTAAAGTATTCATGGCAAAAATAAGGATAGGGAAAGAAAGTTGAAATTGACTATTAAGGTCGACTCTAGAACAAATAAGAATTTTTTAATATTTGGGTTTAGATAGTGGGTGAGAGATAGAGAGAGAATGAGTACTTTATTAATAGAAAAATCAATTATTAGAGAAAGATAATAGGTAGGATTATTTATGACTTTTGTGGGGATGAAATAGACACATAATGATGGGACAAAGGGATTACCATTTAGGTTTTTGGACCCCGCGTCTTTCCATTCCATCTACGATTAAGAATATGCGAAACTAAAACCGCTTTCTACATATCTCTCATTATTTGGGACCCTATTCATCACTTTAGGCTTCTATTGACTTGAGAAGTAGGTTTGATTGTCCATCTTTTTGATATAATAGTTATAGGAACTATAAAAGATTCTCCAAGTAATTCAAATCGAAGTAATTGGATGTCTGACTCAAGCCTATAAGACTGATTAATAGAAATATTCCAACACTCCACCTTTGTCATATATTCCACACATCACACTAGATAGATATCATATTCATGGAATACGAATCACTTTTAAGATGCCTTGGTGGTGAAATGGCAGACATGCGAGACTCAATCTCGTGCTAAAGTAATTATCATGTTAATTTACATTGAAAGAAGTGCTGATTTACAACACGTTAATTTGCCATCCCCTTATCTTGCACCCATTGATCAACCACAATGCAAACGGGGGAACAGAGAAGCTAAAACCCTATCCACTGATACTTTTTACACCCTAATTACACAGAGGAAAGAAAAATAAATAGCAGAGGAAGAGCTACAAAGCTAGGCGTGATCACCAGACACCATTTGAGGATACGCGAAGACCCAATCATTCTTTTCTTCGTTTCCAGAATATGGCCACCTTATTTTGATCACTACAACAAACTGCCTTTGTTGGTTATCCAATAATTCCAAGAAACGCCACCTTATTTTGGTTGCTCCCATCATTTCAACGAGATGAGTTCAACTCACCTTTCTCCACTGCTTGTCGCATTCACATGAGCATGAAACAAAATCCTTTTAAGACCTAACAGAAAGATAAATCTACAGAGCAAACAAACAAACTACTAACAAACAAAACAGTTTTTGCACCTATTAGAGGTGTGCCCTCGGGAAATTGCTTTTCATTAAACCTTTTCTCTGCTTTGATCACGTAAGGTAACTTCTCCTGAAAGCATTAACAACGGAGTCAGACTAAAAAGAAATATGTTTCCTTTAAACGTATGGCCAAATACTGATCAGTTAGAAAATTAAAACGGTACATCATATGGATTTGTAAACAGATCAACATCAAAAGATGAGAAAAAAAAATTGGCCAGCCCATTGAATGTTAAGCAACAGTAGCATCAGCGTTCTGCATGAGGGGAAGCACAACAATGAGGCATGAATTTCCAGCTCAATCAGAACCATCAAGTGCACTGGATCCAATGACTGATATCTCTAGGCCAGTACGCAAGCAACATAGGAAGAAACAAACTAGTATAGACAAGCAGTAAAAGACTAGTCATTTTTTTTTGGGGGGGCGGGGTAGGGGGGCAGCAGGTTGTGATTTGCAACCCATGGGCAAGTGTCATTCTTTAGATGTACAGGAGCAGTAGGCGTCATGAGGGGAGGAAGAAAAAGGAGGTCGTCACTTTTGCTCTTCTCCTGTTTTTGAAGAGACGGAAAGTAGAAATTACAAAATTCAATTTCAGTTTTGCTTTTTGCTAATTCTATTTCACCATATTCCTTCTATCTTAGCTCTTGCGATTTCACTCTTCAGTAAATAATAGATTTGGGAACGTTGATTTTCTTAGCTATCTTCTCTATGTCTATCTTCAATTGTTATATCTGGTATAGAAAATTCTAGTGTTGTAGAACTCATATATTTTCATCATTACAATTGCTTCTACTTATTTGATCATTGCAAATTGCAGTTACTTGCATGTTTAGATATTCAGGTTATAGTTTTTATTTTAATTATACTCCATTGAGTTACTGGTAATGTAATGCCCTGATTTCATTTAGTTGCTAGTTTCACCTATTAGATAATTGTTAACTTCAGTCTTTATACACTCTCTTAAGAATAGTAAGTTCCAATTTCCTTGCGGATGAATGTTAGATTATGGTGTTGGTGATTATTTTCTGGTCATCATAGTTCTTTGCTTGCTAGACACTTAGGGATGCAACAACCAGAAAATATGTTGTGTGATCTCCCAGTACATTAATTAAATAAAAGTAATCCCTAAAATATGCCTCTTCCACTATTTCCTAACTATGGTCCACTTCATCATGGATGGACGGAATTAGTGTGACGGAGGTAAAACACTAGTGCTTACATTTGCATTCATTATGGCCCTGTCAGAAAACGAACTTTCAATGGAAATTAATTTTCAGAGGAAAATCATTTTCAGTGGAAAATCTGATTCCATAGAAATTTCTGTTGCTTGGTTTGTTTCACCCAGCATTAACAATTCATAGAAATTTGCTCTGCTTCAAAGTTGATGGAGGTGAGAGAAAGCAAATGAAAGAGGACTCGAGAAAGAAGGCAGTGGCTGGAGACGATTATGAGGAGAGAGGGTAGAGAAGGAAAGTAATCCTGAAGAGAGAGAGAAAGGAGGTAACCATGACTTGAGAGGAGAGAGAATGAGGTTGTACGTATTACAAGGAGAGAGAAACGGGAAGACAGAGAGTACAAAGCCCACTGGCCAGTTAACTCGTGCACTATAGAAAAGCGTTTTCTGCCAAATTTTTTTGGAAAACAATTTCTTTCATCGAGGGAAAATAGTTTTCTTTTGGGAAAATACATTTCCCATTTGTAAACCAAAAATAGAAAAATCGGAAAAAGGTTTTCCGGGAAAACATATTCTGTCTAACCAAACACAGCCTAGATGTAGTTCATAGAGATTAACCCAATTTGTATCCCATTTCCGTGGAAATGATCAGTACTTGTCTATCGAGACTAAATACTAAGCTGTGCACGGGTAACTTGAACAAGTTTTTGGCACTGTTGTCAGAGAATGCGACGTACGAGATTGTCACTTTTATCTTGTTAAGTTGTTATCCTTGCTACTTTTCTTTTTCTTTTTCTGAAGGCAAGGAAAAGGAAAAAAAATGTTAGGCAACTCTATCTCAGAGAGATGCCTAACGCACAAGAACACGACGATCACGCACGTGACCCAAAGCATCTTCACAGAGGATGTTATCTAGATGACAATCCGTAGAACGGTCCCAAAGGCAGGAGCGATCCATAGAGTGTCTAGATTCGCCATTCAGTCCACAACCCCTTGTTCCCTTCTCAGGGAAGTGTTAGGGATTTAAAGGGGCCAACAAACACGCCTGGCATCATATGGTGGATACGACAAGGACACAGGAACTACCCTCGCTTAGCTAAAACTATAGTTTTTTTTTTTTTTTTTTTTTTTTNTTTTTTTTTTGATAAATTAGCTAAAACTATAGTTAAGCTATTCTCCTCAATATGAAGCTCGGTAAAACCGAGCAATAGCAAAACTCACACCATTGCAAAGAGCAGTTGCTTCGATAGTCAGAACAAAAGATTTCCCCAGGTTAAAAGCACCGGAACCACAAAGTCGTCCCAAATTGTCACAAACAACGAACCCGCAGAAGCAAGCACAGATATACTGAACCGAGCCATCAAAATTAAGCTTAAAGTAACCAGGAGATGAGGTCACCATCCAGAACACCTATTCACTCACTTCGAGACAGGGTGATTGGTGAACGGTAAGAAGGATCGCAGATTCCATTCCTTGAACGAAAATCGGCTTGTGAAGACGACCTTTAGAGCGGAGAAAGGCTTTCCATGAAAGATCATCTAGTTATGAGCCTTCCAAATACTCCAAAAGTAAAAGTGCGACCTTGGAGAGCAAGTGAAGAATCTGCCCCATCATCACGGAGTCCTTGCAATCAAAGGTAAATGTCGTGGTTATGGGGGTCACAAGACACAATCCTTATCTCGTGCCACGTCCCATACCCAGGACTAGACAAGGCATTATGCGAACAAATGATGTAAGGTATTCCGCCCAGCACCACAAAGGGGGCACTCGGCCCCCACTTCACAAGGTAAAGTTGCGAAAGAAAAATCTTAACTTTAGAGGGAAGATCCAACTTCCAAATCCAGTAGTATGACCAAACTCTCTTTCACCCGGATGGATAGCCTAAGCCAACTAGGTAGCAGATTTAATCGAGAAAATCCCATTTCTGTCAATCCCCAGCAAGGCTAATCATCAATGTCTTAGAGGGACATCAGAATACCACAAATTGTCTCAACCAGATCTCGAAGGACTACTCCAGAAGCACCAAGTTATCCTTCAAATAAAAGGAGATCCTTACCATTACCAATCTTCCATCTTAGGCCTTGACCAAGTAGAGGCCTAGCCGCAAGAATCTTACGGTATAACCAAAAAGAACAAAACTTAGGCTTGGTCGTCATTTAACCCTTGTCTCTATATTTTGCCCACATTGATCGGGGCCACATACTGCACCACATACTGCAATCATCTGCCAATAAGCGCCACACAAGCTTACAAATAAAGGCTTTATTAACAGCCGTTGCACGTTCAAACCACCCCTCCCCCCCCCCCCCCCCAATGCGTAGGTCTACATACATGTCCCAAGAGACCATGAGAATGCCCATAGATCCATTAGACCGTTTCCAGAAAAATCTCTACTAATCTTGTAGCAGTTGCATGATTCCAAATTTGATTGAATAAGAACTGAGTGACCTCCGAGTTAGGGAGATCCTATTGTGGGTCCTTGAGACAACAAGGTCATCAAAGGATGCTATATACACTTTGCTGCCAAGAACAGAGCATCCAAGATACTTACCGAGGCTAGCTCTGAACTGGACATTGAAAAAAGACGCAATCATCTGTTTGGACACCAAGGTGATTTCTTTGGAACAGACGAAAGAGCACTTGTGGAGGTTGATGAGTTGTCCTGACTGAGCACAAAATAGGTATCAAGAATACCTTTCAACGTCCAGCCTTGCAGAAAAGAAGACTATCATCCGCAATGAACAAGCACAGAATCACCGAGGCCCGAGAACAAAGTTCAACAAACACCACGCTGAGAAGAGGGATTCAAGCTGGAAAGAGCAATCCGCTTTGCAAGTACATCCATGCAAATGATAAAAAGATAAGGTGACAATGGGTCTCCTTATCATAGACCCCAAGAAGGGTTGAATATCTAAGTTTGTTCATCATTAATCAACAATGAATAAGAGACCGTGGTAACACATTCCTTCATCCAGGCTATCCATTTGATTGGTCAAGCCCAAGGCTTTAAGTCATTGAAAAAGGAAAGGCAAATCCATTTGATTGGTCATGCCCAAGGCTTTAAGTCATTCTATGCGGTCATATTTTTCTCCATATCCAACTTAAGAGCAAATCACCCCTTCTTAATTTATCGTACGAAAAAAGTATATTATTTCATGAGTAAAAAGAATATTACCATGGATGTTGTGGTTGGGCACAAGGCACTCTGAAAAGGACTAACAATTTCTTGTAGAATAGGCTAAAGACGGTCGACCAAAACCTTGGTAATTATTTTAAGGATTTTTTTGTGGAGAACCCCCTTACAAAATACTCCCTCCGTTCTCAAAACAAAGCGTAACTTTGTTTTAAGAACGGAGGGAGTAGACTTTTTGGAAAAAAAAACCCTTATTAAAAAAATTATAAGAACCCCCTTATAAAAATAAATGACCAAAGTTCTGACCAATTAGCCCTCATCCTTTAAGCACATATTGTATATTTTAAGCAAATATGTGATTATAGGCTAAGTGACAAACGGTTAAAATCTCATTTACACTGGCCGAGAAATGACTTAAGGTGCGTTCGTAACGACCTCTTTATTCTATAAGGGGGTTTCTCATTAAAAAAAAAAAAAATTAAAAGTATTAAGGGCTTGTTTATCCAAAAAGTTCATTTTATAAGGGGGTCCACAAAAAACAAATCCTTTTAAAATAATAGAATTTCAAAGACTAACAAGGCGCAAATGATTGACCGTTTCAGGATTCTCCACTTGGGAATAAGCACCACGAGCGTGTGGTTGACCTCTTTAAGGAGTTGACCATTATGAAAAAAAGCTTGAACAACCTCAACCACATCCTTTACATCCTTTCCTACAATGTTCCAATATGCTTAATAGAATGAGGCTCCAAAACCATCCGAACTTGGAAACATGTGGGGGTTCATTTGACACACAACATCCTTAATTTCCTCATCCAAAAATGGTTTGGTCAACAAGATATTGGTTTCTTTGGTTTCTTGGTTTCCTCAAAAATGATGGGGGCAATATCATCTAGATTCACAGCTAAGGGAGCTGATGCGGAAGTCAAACGGGTCCGAAATTCCTTAAGTGATATCTAACAAGGTTGTCCTCTCCAAGCCATGCCCTGCAGGCTCCTAGATCCCAACAAATGTTGCGTTTCCTTTTCATAGCGATATGAAAATCGTTGCGTCATTACAACAATCTTTTTTGGGCAATATCCTTATTACTTGTGTCGTCAGAGCAATCTTTTTCCGGAGCAGTCTTGTTTCTTCCCCTCATTGGATAATTTTCATATATTTGCTTGTTAGTTATAGTTTACAACCTTGTTAGTTGCTTGTAGCATTTCTTGCTCTACATTTTATTTGCTTACTACTTATTTTTGTCATATTTCTAATATGGTTTTAATTTCAATCTCTCTTTTGCTTACTTGAAAAACATAGAAAATAAAAATCAAAGGAAGACTAAAAATAAAAACAGAATATTCAAATTCACATTAGCACCAAATGTAATAACGAACATTGACCTTGGAGGTTTGCTGAGTCTTCTCTCTGCACGAGCAAGACGCCATGATACAGAGCAAGTCAATCGAATGTTCCTAAGTCTGCTGAAGTATGAAAGATGAAGGTTGTGCTCGCAATCTAGGGGATTTCTCCTCTATCGAATGTTCCTAAATCTGCTGATGTATGAAAGATGAAGGTTGTGCTCGCAATCTAGGGGATTTCTCTTCTTGACCTAGAAGAAGCGATTAAGGTACTCGGTACAAAAAAACCTACCCAATTTCCAACTGAGAAATCTGACAGTGAGAGCCAAAAATCTTGGACCGACCAGGTTGAAGATGAGGAAAGGAGTGCCCTAGCTCCCCGATGACTCCAAAGGTATCATACAGTGCGATGGTTGGCAGCATGGTTGGCGGCAGCAGGAATGGCGAGATGGACTTGCAATCGAATGATGAACAAGACCCCCCGGCGAAAACTACCCTCAAAATTTCTATTGATGACATTGAAAGTGAGGTAATGTACTGGTCTCCTGTAGTTTATTGTTATGTAATTGGGGGTCATCCACCCTTTTGCAATATGGATGGATTTTTTAAGAGAATATGGGGAAAACATGGGATTGACAAGATAGCTCCTATGCCTGGTGACATATTTATTGTGAGATTTCATACAATGGATGCTAGAAACATTGTGTTGAATAAAGGAATAAGATTATTTGATAAGACACCTTTGATTGTAAAGGGTTAGGAACCAGCTGTTAAGTTGTGTAAAAGTTCTGTTAAGTAGGTTCCTCTGGATTAGGTTGCCATATCTAGAGCTCAAATAATGGGGGAGGCAATCTCTGACTAATTGCTAGCTAAGTGGGTAAACTCATTAAGGCAGACAATGCTACAACTGAGAGAGATAGATTGAACTATGCTAGAATGCTTGTTGAGGTGGATATTGACCAGGATTTTCCACAATGTATTGAATTTGAGAATGAATTGGGGTTAGTAATCAAACAGGACGTACAGTATGAATGGCTCCCTATCAAATGTGATGAATGTGGTGCTATGGGGCATGGTGGAGATGCTTGTAGAAGGAAAAAGGCTGAAACAAAAAGATAGGTACCAAAACCACAAGCTCCTAGGGTAACTGCTCAGAGTGAGGATAAAATTGAAGATGTTGCAAAACCAGGCCCTCGATGGTTTTGAAAGGCCAAAAACCACAAGCTCTACTGCACATTGTTCTATCACCTAACCCTTTTGCTGCACTAAATCCTTAAGCTGATATTGGCAATGTTTTACTCTCATTGAGTGGAGGTGGAAGTGATAAACCAAGAGGCACTGTGATAATGAAGGATGGGCAACCCCCACCCCTTCCTCATGGATAAGTGGGGTTTTGGAATGTAAGGGGTCTAAATGGCCCTACCAAGCAATAAGTGAGATGGTTCTTGCAGAATAATAAGGTGGGTCTTTTTGGTCTCCTTGAAACCAAGGTTCAAGCTAAAAACTTTGGTAAAGTCTTTGATGGTATTGGTAATGATTGGTTTGTTAGCTCCAATTACTCTTCTCACAACAAGGATAGGATTTGGCTTCTCTGGAAACCAGCTACTCTGTGCTACACTCAACTGCACGGTTCATTCATGCCTCTGTATTTCATGTAGCTACAAATAAAACCTTCCTTTGTACTATGGTGTATGCTTTTAATGAGCATCATGGCAAGGCTCCCCTATGGTCTTCTCTTGCATGTTAAGTACTAATATCTCCTCTCCTTGGGTTGTATGTGGTGATTTCAATAATGTTTTGAATATGAATGAAAGGGTGGGTTCCCCTGTGACCCTTGATGAAATTAATGACTTCAGCGCTTGTGTGAAAACTTGTGGCATGGCTGACGTGAAGTCTAGTGGAGTATTCTATACATGGAATAATAAATAAGCTGGGGTAACATTTCAGCAAAATTGATAGAGTTCTTGTTAATGATGAATGGTTAGAAAAATTCCCTAATGCAATGGTACAGTTTATGCTTGAGGGAGTCTTTGACCATAATCCTGCTATTGTTAATTGCTGATCATCGCCCCCCTGGGTCCCACTGTCGCCGTCGAATACTGAGCCATGAGCTTCACTACTCCATAAATGGTCGTGAGTCCCACCACTGCAGCTACTCTTGGGGCCCAAGAAAGAACTTTGGGTTTGTTGTTTTGATTGGTTAAATTGGAGAACTGAAGATGGTAGAATGAGAATGTTCAACTCAAAGTAAAGGCTAAGAAAACCGCATATAAAGCGCTAATGGATAGCAATGTACAGGAGGAACGGATGGAAAACAAAGGGAATTACAGAAAGCTAAAAAGGCAAATAAATAACTTACAGGAGCCAAGGATAAAGCTTACGAAAACTAGCACCAGAGATAGGAAACCAAGGATGGGGAAAAAGAAATATTCAAGGTGGCTAGAGCTAGGGAGCGTAAGACTTGAGACTTGCATCAAGTTTGATGTCTAAAGGATGAAACTAGTCAAGTATTTGTTGATGAAGTTGACATCAAGAAAAGGAGGCAATCGTACTTCTACGAGCTATTCAACGAGGTCGGGGATAAAACATCTCTTTGGGTGATCTTAGCTCATCCAACCGATTTCGTAACTACACTTGTTGTTGTTGTATCTCCAGGGAAGAAATTAGAATAGCGATGCGGAAGGACCTGATGAGACACCCATAGAGGTTAGAAAGAGCCCAAAAGTAGAAGGTATCACTTGGCTGGAGAAGCTTTTCAATGAGATCCTTAAATCTACTAAGACACCGAATGAATGGAAGGTTAATTTAGAAGAAAGTGAGGAAGGAGTACCTATCTCGGAAAACCTATTTGGTTTCATGCCAGGAAGATCTACTACAAAAGCTATTCATCTCATTCGAGAGGTTATGTAGAGGTGCTCAGAAGCAAAGGGATTCCCAATGGCCTATATAAGGATTATTTAAGAATATGTACGAGAATGTTAAGACAAGAGTAGGAACGACATAAAGGGGTAAGGAGCATCCAAGGATCATCATTGAGTTCCTTACTGTTTAGTGCGATCATGGACAAGCTCACTAAAACTATTCAAGGGGATGGTGTACGTCTTTTTTTTTTTTTTTTTTTTTCTAGATAAAAAAGTAATTGTATTAGAAAAATAAAAGGGTATAAAGCTGAGGACAAGAAGTCCTCCTCCAATCCCGCTGTACTTCTGACAGCGGAACTTCCGGGAAAGTCTTGTGGGTAAAAATCAACAAAGAAGCAAAATAGACTACTCTATGGTACGAACAGGCTTCGGAACACACGGTTGTTCCTTTCCGTCTAGATGCACCATACCTAAGCGAACATAGCACACCTTCAAAGCGTTCGACCCTCCTTCCTAGAACGAAAGCCCCTGTAGCCAACCTGGAACATCGCGAGCAGATTCTCCGACACACCCAAAGACTCCAAAAATCCCAAACAGGCGTTGCCAAACATTCCACGCATAAGGGCCGTGCAAAAACTGGTGCTCATTAGTTTTGGAACTGCGAAAGCACATTACACACATCCGGCAAGAGCGCTTTATGAGGCCTCCTCCTCTGTCTCAGATTGTTGGTGTTAACTCTATTAAGAACTAAAATACAAAAGAAAGCACGCACTTTTAGGGGAGCTTTGGCGCCCCACATAACTGAACTCAGTGGAAAAGGTGAGGAGTGGAAGTCAAGTGTTGGAAAAACGATTTGCAAGTGAACAACCCTGTGTATGAAAGAACCCATACCCTAGTGTCCGGACCACCTGCATAAGAGGAGTAGTCGTAGTCGGAGTAGTCCAGTAGAGGAAGATCAGCAAGCTCGTACAAATCCCTCCCCTCAACCCCTCTCGTGAAGTGGAAGTTCCACGAGATAGAGGACCCATCAAGAGTATAAAAGTGGAAAATCCGCTCATGGTGGAGAGAGGAAAGGCTGTAGAGGCGGGGGAACAAAGTAGAGAAAGGAGCCCCGTCTGCCAAGCATCCTCCCAGAAGAGAACATTATCCCCTAAGCCAACCTTAAGGCCGACCACGGGAATGAAGTAAGGATAAATCTGAGATGAAATTCCAGAGACTAGCGTAAGTGATATTGCCGCTAACAAGAGAATCCCACCCATTAACATGAATACCATGCCTACTCCTAACGACTCTGTGCCATAGGGAATGCGGCTCAAGAGGAAATCGCCAAAGCCACTTACCAGCCAAGAAAATGTTCTTAGACACCAAGTTACCGAGACCCGACCCACCCATCTCTTAGACCTACAGACGCAGTCCCAAGCAACCAAGTGATCCCGAGTCCTCTCACCGGTACCCGACCAAAGGAAATTACGCATAATCAGCGCAATCCTCCTGGCTACTCGCTTCGGGACCCTAAAGATGGAAAGGTAATAAAGCCGAATGGACGTTAGACAAGACTGGATAAGAGTAATGTGCCCTCCAAAAGAAAAGTAGGCCCCCTTCCACCCGGCCAGACGCTTGGTCACTTTCTCAACAACCGGATCCCAAAAAGTTACCGAAACAGCGGAACTCCGAGGTAAGAGATAGGCCACTCAAGGATGGAGCAACCCGCTAATGAAGCAAACTGACTAACCACCGAGTGATCAATCCCAGTACCTGCAAGACCACTCTTAGACAGGTTCATCTTGAAACCAGAGACAGACTCAAAGGCTTGAACAATGGTCAAGACAGACTTGAAAGAACTAAGGTCATCTCGAAGGAAGAAAATAGTGTCATTTGCAAATCGGAGAATAAGGATAGAGACCTGGTCTCTCCCACCCGAACCCCCTCAACCTGACCCTGCCTCAACACCTCTAAGGACCATCCTACTAAGAACATCACCCACCAGGGTAAATAGAAGGGGAGAAAAAGGGTCCCCCTGTCTAATATCATGCGTCGCACCAAACCAATTCCTAGGGCGACCATTAACCATGACATAGAAGGAACCAGTGTTGAAACACCCCATAATCCACCTACACAACCGAAGAGTGAGTCCTTCCTCATTAAAACCTTGTCCAAAAAACTCCAACTAATCCTATTATACGCCTTCTCGAAATCCAACTTAGCTACAACACCCCTCCCTCCAGACCTCCTAGCGTCATCTACCTGCTCGTTAGCAATCAAAACCACATCAAGGATATGCCGGCCCCAACAAAAGCACTATGGCAAGAGGAGATAGTTGACCCAATGACTCTACCAAGCCTATTAGCCAGAATCTTAGTGATGATCTTGTATAAACTAGGAGCTAGGCTGATAGGTCTGAAGTAGTCCTGACCCTTCAAGGAATGGTCTTTCTTGGGGACAAGTGTGATAAAGGTCGAGTTGATACTCTTGCATATCACTCCCGACTCATAGAAATCGTCGGACACCCTAAGCAAATCCCCCTCAATAACCTTGGTGTATGTTGTTCGCGGACGATACTGTTTTGGTGGATGAAACAAGAGAAGGCGTTATTAACAGGTTAAAACTTTGGCAACAAACGCTAGAGGCGAAGGGCTTTAGACTAAGCCGGACTAAGACAGAATATATGGAATGTAACTTTAGAGAGGATATAGCGGCGTCACATATGGAGATCAAGATTGGTAACGAATGTTTAATAGAAATTTTTTTTTTTTTTAAGTATCTAGAATCAATCATTCAAAGCATCGCCGAGATAGATGAAAACATAGTTCACCGTATCAAAGAAGGGTGATGCCTCGGGGGGGTTTTATGTGATAGGAAAACACCACTCAAACTGAAAGGCAAGTTCTATCCTGTATAGTTAGGGGTGTTCAAATCCAGATTTAAGATTTTGGATATCTGATATCCGAATCAATATATTTTAAAAACTTTTTAGATGTTATAATTTCGATTTTTTTTGAATATTTTAGATATCTGAATGTAAATATTTTCATATATTTAAGATATTTTTCAGATATATTTAGATATTTTCGAATATCCAAATACAAAAATTTCGAATATCAAAAACTACACGAAACTCATAAAATTAATATTAAAACTGAATCCAAACTTCCGCATATGCATTTTTTATATAATATCACATTGGGTTTTCAAATCCGGATATTTTGGACAGTTTGTCTCTAATGAGACTAGTCTCAATGAAGCCACCTCTTAACCCAACTTCAATAAGTGGATCTAAGCCCAACCTACAAACAAGAATTTGCCTATTTTTGAACATCCCTAGGTACATCTATTCGGCCAGCAGAGTGTTTGGCCTATTAAGAACCAGATTCAAAAAATTGATGGTGGCTGAGATGAGTATTCTAAGTTAGATGTACAATCTTACTAGAACAAATAAGGTCAGGAACAAGTGGTAATAGATAGGGTGGGCGTGGTAGACACTGCGAGCAAGTGTTGGAAGATGAGACTCAAATGATGGTTTGGATATGATTTGAGGAGACAACCGGATGCCCAAAGAAGATGCGAGAAGATGCGAGAAGATTGTACTCAAGGATTGCAAGACAAGAAGAGGTAGCCCAAAGAAGAACTAGGAAGTGGTGATCACGCAGTAAATGACCCTCTTGGAGCTTACCGAGGAAATGACCCTTAATAGAAAACTTTGGCATAATAGAGCGCGTGTAGAGGAACTTTGGTAGCGACTAATATGTAGATACGTTCATCTTTAGTTTTATTATTTTATTTCATTATTTATTTGTTATCTAGTTGTTTAGTTGTTTTTCTTTTAAGCATATATGTGCCTTTAGCATCTCATTTGCAATTTAAGTTTTGCATTTTCATATTTTATATATTTTTTTTTTTTGTAGGGGTGTATTTTTCACTCTTTGTTTTAGTTTCCTTAGCCATGGTAGTAACAATATAGTATGTTGTTTTGATACTTTCCTGTATTGATCAACTTATTGATATCCTTTATTTCCTTTCTGTTTTTGCCTTCTTTAAGTGCCTTGAATTGTTTTCCAAAAATATTTTTATGGGTCTTTTGTACCAGTTAGAGGTAAGGTTGCACACATTCAGACCTCCCAAGACCCTACCCTCGACGGGAATATCACTCGGTCGTCGTTGTTCATGTGGAAGAATTAACACTGTTAGGCCATTTTCGCTTACTACTTCACGAAAGGAGAAAAAAAACAAAAAACAAAAAGAAAAAAAAAGTTTCTCACAACTTTTTTTTATATCCCACAAAAAATGGGGAACATATGGTAGTTTTCAACAAAAAAATCGAGTTTTACATTTTGCTGCTCATTGAAACCCTAAAAATTGTTTGTCTAAGTGAATCTATCAAGATGATGTATGCTTTGGAGCAATTGTTGGCATTTTACTATTCATGTCAGTTTGGTCATTTGAGGTACATTTCTTAAAACCTTACTATTTCACTTTCCCCCTCTCTTGATATTTGTAGAATATATTACTTTTAATTATTTTATTATTGCAAAAAAATGTTTAGATATACAGGTTACACTTATTGTTTTAGTTTTGGTATTGGCATGTTCTGATTTCATTAGTTGATAAAATTTCCTAACATTAGTAATTTGCTAACTTTGTTAGTTTTAGTTTACCTCCCTACATTTATGTAAGTTCCAGTTTCTTAGCAGATGAATGTTAGATGATGGGTGTTGATGATTATTTGTAATTCCTCATAGTTCTTTGCTTACTACATGAACGTGAGATGTGACAATCAATTAGTATTGGAGAAATAGTTGTGTTTAATTCTTAGGAGCCGAGTATTGTTGAATTCATCGTGTGTTTGAGCTTATAGAGGGTGACCAGTTTTATACCCCATAGCAGTGGAGACGACTGTAGTGTTCACAATACATTCTATGCCACGCATACGAGTGTAACCCAGCCGAGCCCGAGCCAAGCCCGGCTCAAGCTCGGCTTGGGAAAATTTGTCGCTGCACGGGCTCAGCTTCAAGCTAACCGAGCCAAAAATTACGAGGCTCGACTCGTGACTCGGCTCGGTTTAGGGCTCATGGCTCGGCCTGACTCGATTTCACTATTCAAAATGTATAAACAAAGATTAATTTACTTTGCTTATGGTTAAATTCAACTATCATCGACGCATATTATAAAATTAGTGAAACCACAAATAGAAAAGTATGCATTTATATTAGGAAAATGGAACGCAAATAATCCCACATATGGGTCGACAATAATGATCCCACATTTTACTTTGGCCATGATAAATAATCCCACATATATCTCGCCCGGACAATAATGAGCTAAATGATTACAGCATTAATTATCAGTTATCCCGTCTTCAACCACTCTATGCACCGCCAATTTCGCCACCACTATCACCATCTTCTACCACGCAATGTTCAACTTCACATTTCGGATATGGAAATGTCCCATTGTAAATCAAATTGAAACTCCTTATAAAATTGAAATCAAAAATAGGAGAGATAAACCATCAAACCTAACCAGCTTAGGATGAAACGTTAGCAATTTACTGAACCACAAGCCTTTCGATCCATCATCATCAACAACAAAGTGGCCTTGATGATATTAAAATTCCCCTTCATATTAACATGAGAATTCTAATCTCCTCTAACAACCACTTCTCCAAATCATAGTTGCACGGAACGCGATTTGTTCCGAGTCGTGGGATGGGAACGGGGTCGAAATTCGCAATTTTTGTGAATCGGGAACGATTGGGGTAGGATCATATGGGACGACTGGGGATGTGGTGCTACTATATGTTAGTATGACACAGTAATTATTTAATGAAAATTAATCTGCAATATAGAGTGGAAAAAAAAAAAAGTTACTTAAAACTGATATTGGGAGGGATGGAGTAAATACGTTTGGTGAGGTTGGCCCCTTGTGGATTGTGCAGAAAACACAATGACAGCTCACATGCCTCCCCAGTAAACCAATTTCCAAGAATAAAGACATCAACCCATAAAGTAAATGGAAGATAAAGCAACACAGAAGTAACCCAAAAAGGTGGGAAAAAAAAAACCAACACAGAAGAATCGAACGTAAAGTCGCCGGAGAAGACAACCGATGAACAGTGGCTGCCGGTAGAGGGCAATAATCATTGCTAAAATATTCGCCTTTCTCTCCTGAACATTAGCCCCAATGTTTTGATTCTTCAGTTCGTAGATTACGCCCCGGTGTCTTCTCTGGTTCTCTCCTTTTTCCAGATCTGGTCTTCGGCACATTGATTTTGCTGGTGAGACGGGCAGAACTTGTGAGTCGTGACATAAGTTGCGGGTGAAACTTGCTTTTTGGTTTTTTCCCCTTGTTTTTTTTTCCTTTCACTAAACTAGTAATAGAAAGGTCTTTGACACCTGTTTTTGTTTTCCTAAAGGTCAAATATGTGCGGTCTTGGGGAGAAAACCAGTCAAAGGGTTATTTTTTCTTTTATTTATTGTTTTTCTACTCCAAGTTTCTTTAAAATAATTTCTTTGGCTTTTGGTTCTAATAGAATACCAAGAGCAATTTATCGAATTAAATTTTTGTATAAGTTAATATTAAAAATGATATTTTATTATTAAATTTTGATTTGCCGTAGTCGTTTCTTGATTTTTGGAAAACTGGCGTTTCCCGTCCCTGTACCAATACCCATTTATGTTTCCGTGAACATCTCTGAGCAACATAGTTACAACCCTAGCCTTGCACTTGCGATACTAATTTATATTCAACTTATGTAAAACCAAAAATTTTATGTTCTAAAACTATTTTTATAAATTATTTGTGAGCAAGTAACCAGGAAATCAAGGGATACTTACACCAGCAGAAAACGACCTCCACATTCTCGAAGCAGCTTTTCTAGCCTGATATTTTAAGCCAAATGATTAGGTATAACTAAGAACAACAACAATAATTCCACATAACAGCAGGGATACACAAAAAACCTTGGCATGTTTCCAGCTTGGATTGTCACTCTTGATTTTCTTCCTTCAAGATAAGAAACAGAATAATATTAAGATTAGCCAATGGTCTAAGTTCGGCTTTTAGAAGGAACATATCGTACACAAGAAAAATGAAGCCAATGGTCTGAAGCTGGCCAAGCTTAGGAGCAATACGTATAACACCTGATTCACTGAAAGAAAAATACGTAATATTAGAGCCTTCAAATAATCCGAATTGAACTAAAATGATATAATATGAACAATTTCAAACTATTACATGTGTTTTGGCCACAAATTAAACTTGCATAATGTGATGGAGAACTTACCTATCACTTGATCCATCCCTTTGATCCATCAATGCCTTCCGATCCATCACTTTATCCCTCACCACCTTCCGATTCATCTCAGATAGTTTAGGAAGAATGGCAGTGATTTCCTCACGCATCTCCCCAGCTAAGAAACATAAATAGATAAATAAAAAACCAACAAAATAAAATCAAACACATACATGCTTACATAAAAAAAAAAANAAAAAAAAAAGATGAAGGAACAGAGAGAGGCATAAGATTATGTACTCTTTTCTATACAAGGAGGTTAAGTATCCACAAAGTGAACAAAAAGTAAAGAAAGTGGGCATAGGGAGCTGAACAGAAAGCAACATATACATTTACAAAAGCTATTTAAATAACTAGTATTGTTGAGTTTCATGTTTCGAAGAAAGACAAATGAATCGAGCTTATGCACATTTCTTTTAAATGTATTTTTTGAATGTTATGTGTGTAGCCAAATGATTTCGGACTTCATGACGAATGGCACAATGATGAGAAACACTGAATACTTAAAGACTTCCAAGTGAAAATTGGTATTCTCACTATTTAGCATTCATGTATGTGATATGATACTCGGGCTCTCGGGTACAGGTGTCGGAGACAGCACGATCTGAGTGTTAGAGTCGTGATGGCTGATAGTTTTTGATCCAGGTTCATATCCTCTATCCGACTCTTCGTTTTATCTCACGCATTTCTGACATACACTCCAACATGAGTAAGAGATCCATATCCAACATTCTAATCGCCAGTCAAACACTTCCATTAATCTGTGGGTTAAAGGATAAAAAGAGGGGGAGGGATAGTAATAAGTTAGTTGGAATATGCTCACAAGTAAATTGAAAAAATAACTTTGTCTGCATAAAATCTATGACACGCCTATTTGCAACAATTTAGTGGGAAATGCATATAAATATGTCTTTCAAAATTTGACTCGGTTTCATAGTTGTTCCATCCCTGTACCCATGTCCAAAATTAGGACATAGTCCCACTATCCAAAATTTTGAGCCTTGGCGAGTAGACACTTAGATCCGTACTCGCAACCAACACTTGTTCTTGTGTTGTGTCAAGGTAACATAGCCTACCCTAAAGATGGACAGGAGCACGAGCACACGCCATTTATAAAAAAAAAAATATCCTCATATTCTTTCGAAAAAGGTAAAATAGATTGGTTTATAAATGTCGGTGCTTGACACTAAAAAGTCTAATGGGTGAGAGAGAGAAGAAAAAAATGGCAAGCATGAGCATGACCACCAAGGGTAACTAGAAGAAGAAAAAGAAGACAGGTCTAAACATTTTGTTTGCCCGAGAAGTTCTTAGACGATTCTCCTCTCGTTCTTTCCTCTCGTTTGGCGATTGGTTTTCCTCGAAGTCAAAGTGTCCAAAATCCCAACTAGAATATCAGGTTGATATATGTTGATAACTATGATACATGTCCAAAATACCAACTATGGGGTCATCCCTTGGTTATGACCAGCACGTTGATGCTGGTAACACAAGAGTACAAGAAACCCATGGAGGGTGACTGGGAGTGAGGGTCCACAAAAGGAAGTGGAGAACATATGAGACCCTAATCTGTCGCGACCCTATGATCAGGGAACGAGGGCACGCTGTGTTCGAGAATCTCAACCTTTTAGCGGAATAAAGTATCAGAAGCGTTAAGTGGTCCTGGGTTGTGGTTGGCCCAAACAGGGGGTGATTTCTCACGTGGGGATGAAAGTTCCCTCTTTGATGATGACCTTAGCCTAGGAGATGATGATTTGCTAATTGAGGATCTTCAAAGGGCCATCTCAAAAGTTGAATGGAGCTCTCATGTGTCAGAAATCCCAACCGTGTAGTTGCAGGATACCCAACTCTTTAGAGAGGAGTAGGCAGGATGTTCTTCTAAACGAGGCTTGGATAGCTTGGAGGCCCCTCTAGAGGAACCAGTGCCCTTACATTTATCACCTTACATTGGTTAAGAGGGGCGATGATGGTCAAGGTGATGGTATTATCCCAGCCCCTGCACTTTCGGGTCCCAAGTTGGACAATATGGAGGCTACTGGGCAAGGCAAGGACTTGGTTGAGGCATTGGGGATTAAGCTTGTGGATCGTACGAGGAAGATTGTACCTTTGGTACTAAGGTCTATTCCAAAAGGAAGAAGGGTACCCGGGAATTGGAGTGTCTTAATAGTATTAATTATGATGGTCGTAACTTAAAGTAGTGGTGTTGTACAGTCTTGTTTCCCTAGGTTGGGATCGGCTGGTTTGTTTAGGGGCCGATGGCACTTTGGGATGGTATTCTCATTATATCATTGTAGTCCTCTTCTTCTTAATAAAATCTTTCTTTTATCTATTATAAAAAAAAAATAAATAAAAAAAAAAAGGAAAGAATGAATTGACAGGTTGTATAATTGAGGGGTTTCGTTAGTTTAAAATCACTTAAGGCAAATGGTCACTACGAGGCACGGCACGAAGGTGCACACCTCATGTACATGAGACGCAATTTGATTTTCAAACACTTATATTGGTTTTAAACCATATTTTGTTTTTTTTTTTTAAAAAAAAAAAAGGCACATTAATATTACATTTAAATGCTAAAAAACACCAACATATATCATGCCATATCACATGGTAGTCTCATAGTTTGCATTTCCAAATCGCTAAAAGCCTTGAGTGGAATAAAACAAACAACACAAGTCCATGAGATCCAACTAAAAAAAGAAGCAACATAAAAAGAAAGCACATGCATGGGTCTCTAGTGCCTTTAAGCCTCAACTAGAACTCATTTTTTAAATATGAAAGTAACTGTATTGATTAAATATAGGACAAGTGAGTCCTCTAAGCATCCAAAAGGCGGCTGCTATAACATCTAGCGCCTGGCAAGAGACACCCTTAGGCGTGCGCCTGCTGTACGCCTTTTGGTATCACGTTGCTGGGGGTTGGTAGTGGTGATGAGGTGTGCGCCTCACACCTAAGGCCTCAGACGCGCTTTTTTATACTATGGGGTTTCCTCAGAATGTCTTAGAGCTAGAGGTAGCTGGTGAGAGAGCTTCAAGTTAGAGTTAGTTTGTGGTACCCAACATAAGTGAGTTGGAAGTCACTATTAGGGCAAGGAAGCTTTGAACAAAATGATTGGCTCGGGTCATAAGAGAAGCAGTATAAAAATACGGTGTCTTCATTTCTCTTATTCACACTTTCAATGTTACATATTCCCAAAGGAACAACCTAAGAAACAACGTTCGTGATTGACAAGCTAGTCGAAAAATAGTCGATCCAATTCACCCCTCCTATGTCTCCACATAGTGCATTCTAACAAATACATTGCTAACATATATATAAAAAAATAAAAAATCAAACATATCTCAAAGTTACTTCCAAAATAATTTATTTCTAACTTACATGAAGCAAGTTATGAGTAAAAAGAAAAAAAAATAGCACCTCAAACAAAATTGAAGATTATCAGAGTTAACTTTCAAACAAAAAAATTACCTGTTTTCTCATTGTTCTTGTATTCGTAAAAGCATTGCACGCTTAGTGAAAGATCAGTTTTACCCCATACTTTGGCCCTATAGATCTTCTCTTCATGATCATTGAGATCAACACCGGTAAAAGTAACATAATACATAACGCCACCAACTAGCTGCATAGTAGCTTTCACAAGCTGTTTATATTCGATGGGTGTGCCCTAAAGGTATATTGGTACAAAAATCATAAAGCAATAGTCAGTATCAACTAGAAATTTAGGAAACATGAAAATATAATTCATTTAATTGTATTACTCAGAAGTTCCACAAAAAATAATGTTCCAGTTATAATACAAACATCAACTCCTGTTGTCCGTTTTTTCTCCCTTCCTTCTTTTGTTCGAATCTGATAAATGAAATATTGAACTCTTTTATTTTTACCAACTAGTCTTTATGCTTATTTTGTGCTTATAATACTTATTATAGCTCATATTTTGATATTTGCAAAGCTATGATGCCGCAAAACTAAATTGAGCTAATTTTGAACTTTTAAGTGGTTTCGTGTTTTGACACCTTCTCCGTATCTAGGCCATACTTTCACTGTTACATCGATAACAAGGTGATTCAAGATGTCATGGAAATCTCAAAGAGAGGTACAACTTTGAAGTTTTAAGGATTTCCAAAATCAAAGAGTATCAAGGTAGATAGTGAGCCTGAAAAAATTAATGAGTAAACCAAATATCTTGAAAATTTTGCAAATCCACAAACATTTTGCTATACGATGTCAAATTTTGTTGTTAATGGTTCTTCATAAGTGGTAATTGTTACTTTAAAGTTGTTTGCATGTTAGTTTCTCCACTTAGATTGTCATTAACTACAGTTTAAATTCCTCTATGGCACTAGTTAGCTGGAAAATAACTATAGTTTAAGTTTCTTTTGCTTTAAATTTGTATAAATTTAGGAAATTGATTCTGACATTAGTAACACTAAGCAAGTGTGATCGACCCTTACTTGACTTAGGTACTAGTTAGACATGGAGTTAGCAAGTGAAATTTATTGACAATATCCATTATACTACTCAGGCAGGTGGCAACCAAGAAAAATTCGGCCAAAAAATTCTACAGTAAGCTAATCCAACTTTCATTACCCCTTCCTCTCCTTGTTTAAGAGCGGCAAATTCAGCAACAGCATCAGCAATCTTCCACTCAGCATAAGTAGGAAGAATTGGCGAAATTCGGCCAGACAAGCAACCAGTACAACCATCGACATCAAATCCCTGCATATTCATAGAACAATTCTGGTAATACATAATAACATAGTAAAAAAAAAATAATAATAATGGAAAACAATGGAAATAACACGTAGTAATCAATTTACCCCACTTTCATCAACTTTCTTATTATACTTGATATACTCTTCACAGTTCATCACCCGAAACTTTCGCATCCGTTTGGGAAGGAACTTTTCAGGTCCATAAATAGTTCCTCTCACACTACCACCAATATAATGGCCTGCAACAAAATCATTGTTCTCTATATAATTCTCATTTTCTTTCGCTTTCCCCTTCACCTTCTCTTTCTCCTTCCCCTTCTCGTTCTCCATCGGTAAGAAAAAAGAAAATTACATCAACCTACAAAAGGCGAAATTACATAACAATTAAACACAGCTTATCACTCAGATCAGCACAAGTCTGAAACCCAACCAAGATAATTCACATAACCGAAACCAAAATCTTTTCAATCAATCAAATGTTTTACAAGGAAGGGACAAAAGCCACAATTACAAAACCAATTAAACACAGAGCTTATCGCTCAAATTCTGAAACCCTAATGAAGGGGATTTCAAATAAATAACCGAAACCAAAAAATATCCAATCAATCAAATGTTTACAAGGAAAGGAGAAATCACATACAGATGGGACGTTGAAAGCCGACACCACCATCCAGAGACATGGAATGGGGAACGAGAGAAATGGAAAGGCTACAGGCAAAAGGCAAATTCTTTGTATGAAACGGTCAAATAGTTGACAGACGCGAGTGGCTCGTTTATTGGGCCGCGACATCTTCCTTTGTTTAGTTTTTTCTTTCTTCGGGTCTTCCTGTGTCTAGTTAGTTTGAGCTGTCAACCAGTTACTAATACGGTTTTGCTAACCATTGCCTAGAGCTGATTAAAAACGGGCCTGGGCGGGTAGCAGACCGGGTTTGACATGTTTTTTAGGTCCATGGACAGGGCCGGCAAGCGGGCTTGGCCGTGCCTTTATAAATTCACCTGAATGCCTTGTCCGTATCCGCCCATTTTCAAGGCGGGATGGGCGGGTCACATGGGCCGACCCGTTCGTGATCAGGTCTACCATTGCCCTAATGTTTAAAGTATTAACAGGTATATTAGGGAATCAGTATTAAATAACAGACCAATAATTTACCTTACCCAAAAAAATTAAATCAGGGCAATTATTAAGAATGGTAATTGAATATAACGTTCTTCAAATTACTTAATACCCCTGTTACACCCACCCATCCTTCTCCTTCTTAAGTGACACCACCATGACTATTATGACCAATCCCCACCGCCGTTACACCTCCACCTTCAAATCACTAATATTACTGTACTTAACCTATGAGAAAAAGAAATCTAATATATTTGCTATAGAAGGGGTATTTTTCGGGAGCAATGAGGCATGCCACCTAAGCAATCACTATTATTTTTAAATTATAAAAAAAGTAAGATTTTAGAGAATATAATGGCATATAATTAGAAAATTAATAGGAAATTTAATAGATTAGATAAAAAGATAAGAATTAGAAGAGCAGTAGAACACTTAATATGTCACAACTCCACTGACCACTATATATATCATATCCCCTCCATGACGCATCACTTTTCCCCTCCCAATTCTTCTGCATTTTTTTTTTTTTTTTTTGTCGTCGTTTCTTCTCTATTCTTTGGTTTTTGTTATTTAATTTTCTTTGACTAATATATCGTATTTATGAATGCAGGTAAGGATAGTCATGCAAGTTCACGAATTTTGGAGAATGAAATGATTTCTAATGGAGTTTGTAGAAGAAAAACTGAACACTAATTTAGATATTCACGGGTAAGATTATGCCTTGTGAATATTGAACACCCTTTTCGTATTTTTTTTATTTTCTTTGTTTCCATCCATATTTACATGTGTATTTATATTTTATTTTTTATACAATTAATTTAACTACATGGTGAAGTTGCTAATTTGGCTAACAAATAATTTTTTATATGGATTTTGGATGAGTACTTTAATGTTTCTATGTCAACAAAATTTGTAAACAATGTAAGTTTTTGTTTCGCTTTACTTTTGTCTTCGTTTTCTTTTCTTTTTTTTTTTTTTGACAATTAGTGTGTATCAAAATTTCAGTCTTTCTTTATGATCTCTATTTTATTTTATTTTTTGGTAGGATTTACTCCAGCATGTTATATGTTTTGACATTCTAGACTTTATAATATGGTTTATTGACTTCCAATTGTGCTTGAATTATTTATTCTCCTTTCTCAATAATAATAATCATGATGATGGTTTATCTATTACAACCCAAAACCAAATTTGATCCAAAGCCATAATTTGTCGTGCATTAGAATTTGCAATAAAGCCAATTTAGAAGTGCACCACATGATTGAAGTTCAATGACATGATAAGAGTTCAACCACATAACAAATAGAAGTTAGTTGTCGATTACCACTAGATTTCTATTAGGATGAACCTGGTTGAGTTATCTATTCAATAAATCTATTTGATTCTTTTTTTTTTAAATTATCTTATATAAGATAATGATGATATAATTATAATTATAATAGACTACTTATTAGATAGTCTTGACCTCCATACAATCAAATAATTGAAATAGAATTATAACCACAATAGGACTTAGTGGATTAGATAATTAAGATAGAATTAGAATATCGATAGGATGCTACTTTTCCCAACGGGGCCCAACGGGATAAACCTTATTTTTTTTTTAAAAAAAAAAAAGAGGATATTTTACAAGATAAAAAACTGAAAATTGAAAAAGATAAAAGGTAAACCAAAAGAGACCAAATCCTAGAGAATTTTAAGATAAAAAGGGATAAAGTTAGTTATACAGAGAAAAAATAATTTAAAAGATGAAAACTTCAAAATTGAAATAGATAACAATTTATTTCCGGTTTGATTTTTTAACAAGAATTACAATCACAAACCGTGCAACGCACGGGCATACATCTAGTCTATATATAAAATAGAAAAGTTAATGAAGGGATTTGGAGGAGGCATGAGAATCCTTCCCTCCTAAACAAATTCAATGTGGGAGGAGTATTGGCGCTTTGCTCTTCTCTCATTAGTCGTGCATTTAAGTTCACAATACATAGGCGCTAAACGCAGCAGCTTTAAAGTATACATACAAACATTTAAAGGGCAAAATGACTCCTTAGCCCTTGTTTTAATAAATAAACCTTTATTTTCCTAATCGTAGTCTCTTTCCTATTCCTATTCCTTTTCCTATTCCCCAAACCCTTTATTAACCCCTCCCTTCCTTATTTATTCCAAAACCCCTTGTTATTAATTTCTCTCTAAGAATTCAAGAGGGTTTGAACATACCTCAAAATTGAACTTCAATTCTCTAGAAGCTTGAATGGGTATGGAGATTGGGTGAGTTTGGGGGGTTTGAGTTTGTAGGGAAAATCGATTTGGGTTTGGGTTAGTAGATGAATGAAGAGAGGGTGAGTTAGTAGATGAATGAAGAGAGAGAAAGCGAGTGTGGGAAAGGGAAAGGAAAAGGGAAAGGAAAATTATATTTAGGTTTTGTAGTGAAAAAATATAATAAAGGGTAGTCTTGTCATTTTGCCCCTTTATGTGATTGTATCTATACTATTAAAGTATTGTATTGAGCACCACTTGAACTCCAAAACACTCATCAGTCATCAGCAACTCTTTACTTCCCCAACAGCACCACCGCTACCAACTACTGCAACAACAACAACAACAACAACAACAATAATGGCGAAGTTCGAATACACGTCACAGGATCCAACCCAAACAACCCATACCCCACCACCGCTAATACACCATCCTTCAAGCAAGTCTTCTAAGTTCTAGTTGCTCATCCAATCTCAATTCACCACCACCATCACCTCACATCGACAACTACCACCCACCACCACCAAGAACAGTCGCACAATCCGTCATCCTCTGCCGTATCGAAGAACATGATCAGCCTCCTAAACACCACCATCGCACACAACCATCCACCATGAAGACACGTACGTCATTTTAGCCGGAAAATGCCTGAGATTCTCTCATAGCAAATTAAAGGATGAATTAGTAAATGGGCAATACATTTGATTGATTGAAATTTAATCAGTTCGATTGTTTTGAATCCAAAACGGTCCAATGTGATGTAAGGCAGGCAAATAAAAATTTCAAAAGAAAAAATTTACCTAGAAGAAGCTTGAATGTTGGTGGTAAAGTGGTGAGATTTGGTAAAGAAACCAGACAAATAGGTAAGTGTATGGAGAGAGCCAAAGGACCATGAAGAAAGAGAAAAAGAAAATTAAAAGAAAATATTTTTATTATAAAAAAAAAACTGTCACGTCATTAAAACCATAACAGAGACTTAATACTGTTAGTTGTGGACCATTTATGTGACAAAAATACAAACTTAGGATTATTGGTGTAGATTTTTCATTGTGGGATTAATTTTTTTTATGGCCTAAACTTGGGATTATTTACATCAAATTTTCTTAATAAATAATATAGAAATATTTGGGATATCACAAACGCTCAAACTTATTCAAATATTGTATACACTTTTACAATTGAGTACCATATAATTGTTTGATTAAATCAAGAAATAAGAATCATTTTCTTTAATAAAAAAAGGGATTTTCCAACTGGTACCCCTGTGGTATTGCAAATTCCAAGTGGTACACATTCTCATTTTCATATTCCATGTGGTAACCTTGTGGTTTGGTTTTTTGACACTCCGTAACCTTTTAAGTGCTTGCCGTTAGTTTTTGCCGTCAAATGGGTT
>BSSO01000877.1:0-27851 GCA_030267885.1 Mesembryanthemum crystallinum
ATGTGTTTAGGTGTATTGAAGAAAATGGTCAAACTAAAAAAAATTAATTAAAAAAAAAAGTCGAGTCGAGTTTCGAGTCGAGTCGAGCAAGCGGGGCATTGAACCGAGTCGAGTTGAGTTCGAAATTTTGAAACTCGTCGAGTTTCGAGCTCGAGTCGAGCTCGAGTTTGGCGAGTCGAGTTCGAGTCGAGCTGAGCTCAGCTCGAGCTCGACTCGCTCGATTAGAACCCCTAATCAAGGGGCATAGTCCTGCCATGTTAAATGACACTAGTCATACCCAAATGTACTGCAGTTTCTGGAAACTGACACGCAAGGTCATTTATTTTGACACGAGTGTGTGAGTATTTAAGAATTCACAAAAGCTCATATGAGTGGGACTCATACCATAAGTCCACTTTACACATCAGCATTTTGTTTCTCATTTTACTTCTTCACCTTTTGCTTGTCTATTTCATCTCCTCTTGTCTTCTTTCTCAGTCTCTCTCCTTCACGATCCATTCCATTTACGTTTTTTTCCCAGGCCAAATCGTAGTTGTTGTTGATGACGATTATTGAAATTGAGACAGATAGCGAGTAGGTCAGGGATAAGGCGAGATCAGAGCCATTGACGGCATTGATTGGTGGATTACGAGGTTGATGTTTGATATGAAGAGTTCTGCGCAGGTTATATCGTAGCCGTTGGAGAAGAATCTGCCTCTGTTTATGGTAAATGGTGATTAATGTTGTTGGAGATATTGAGTTGGTGATTTATGATTTGTTTTGGGAGAGACAAGATTTGATTACGGTGATTAGGGTTAGGTTCACGCGGTGCTCGTTATCGTCGATTAGGTATAGAATTTAAATGCTTTCATGCTTCTCTAATGTGCAAATGTTTTTCAATGAGAAGATTGGAAGATGAATCTGAGTGGTGTTGATGATTTTGAGTGGGAAAATCATTTTGGTGCCCAATTGGTTGTCCTTGTCGAATCAATATTTTATTTTTACTATATTACTTGATGCAATCGGTGCACTTGTTGTGTTTTATTACATACCTAAAAAGTCCTTTTTTTTTCCCTTGGTTTTCACCCTCAACCAATCATGGACTGGAAGAAAATGGGGGGAAGATATATAAAGAACAGAGAAAGCTACATGAGAAGGTGAAGTGATCAACGCCGATGGGTGATAAAAGCTTGAATGAGATCTAAGAGCCACTGCATGAGATTTTTACAGCGGATAGAAAAGTCAGGTCTGAAAGGGAAGTTCGTCTTGGGGAATCAGAATAGAGACGCAATTACGTGAATGGAATAATGGCTAAGAGGAATATACAAGTGGTTTTGTCATTAAAACTCTTTGTATGAACACAACCTAACCATTTAAAGTAATATTATGATAACGAACCCATGCACGTCGAGCAAAATTATAATACGTCAATAAGCAATATAATTACGACACTCAATATTTCTCTGAAACATTAACTTTTGATCAAGTATTGAACCACAAGAACATGACGATGTAAAACCCCCTTATTAATTCTCTCATTGCGATAAATCTACCAAATAGCCTTTTGATTAAAAATAATTGCCCCTAAAAGAAAGAAAGAAAGAAAGAGAAAAAAAAAAAAAAAAAAAACTCCCTCAAGTGAAAATAAATGTGGCAAGGAAAACCTGATACTCAAATGTGGCGTACGCAAAGGAAAGAAGAGGGAGTTGTTGGGTGATGCCTCTCTCTCTCTCTCTCTATATAAGCCAAGTGCTCTCTCTCCTTCTCGTAAACCCTAAAAACTCATTCCTTTAAACTCAAGCCCAGCCAGCCCACTTTCTCTCCCACCGCACCCTTCACTTCACAGGTTTCTCTCTCCTCTCTCTCTCTCTCTCTCATCTCCCATGTCTTAAACCCTAGCTCCTCTTTCGCCCACCATTTTTGCTGTTTCATCTTTCATCTTGTGATTGTTGATTTTGTCTTTGAAAAGTATTTTTTTTTGACGTTAATTGATGTTTGTTTTTGTGGGTTTCAGCGACTGATTTGAGTGTTGACTTCAGACGAAAGATTATCTTGAAGTTCTTGAAAAATCAACCATGTCGGATGATGAGAGGGAGGAGCGTGAGTTGGATCTCACCTCTCCTGAAGTTGTCACCAAATACAAGAGCGCTGCTGACATTGTCAATAGTAATATTTCTATCTCTTTTTGTGTGTATAATGATTTCTTGATAATGATGTTATTTGGGTTTTCTTTGATTTTGATGTATTTCAATTGATTGGATTGATGTGTTGTTTTTTGTAGAGGCTTTGCAGCTAGTTGTCTCAGAATGCAAACCCAAAGCGAAGATTGTCGACCTTTGCGAGATGGGTGATTCGTTCATTAGAAAGTAAGTGAATTTGCCTGTTAATTTGATTCGTTTTGCGTTTGTTGGGTTAAGAGGGTTTGTAGGGAATGTTGATAAGGTTTTTGAAGTGCGATTAAATGTTGTTTTTGTGTTAAGGGTGTTTTGTAATGGATGGAAGTACTAAGATGGAATATGATGATCTAATTTCAACCTCAAATGAGGTTGAAAAGAGGGTTTGTAGTGAATGTTGATAAAGCGCTCTGAATGTAATTTTAATGTAGTTTTTTGTGTTAAGGGTGTTTTATGGTGGATGGAAGTATTACGTTAGTGTGTGGTGAACTTGGGATGTTTTATGTCTGCATTTTTTAAGTTAAATTAGCTTGAATAATGTTTATAGTTAACTTCTCAAAATGGGTTTACCTTTTTAGGGAAGGAGGGATTTGTTTGGGTCAGTTGTTAAGTTTAAAGCCCTTTACAATGAAGGGTTAGGTCACGTGAATTGTACTAGAAATGATACAAGAATAGGTTGTGCAACCCAAGTTGGTCAATAATTAGACTTTGCTCAAGGCCTCTCTCTTTTGATTTCTGTAAACTGATAATGTCGAGTTATTCTTGACACTGACTGATGTGGTGAGGGTGGTGTTCTTTAATGATGTATAGGCAATCTGAAGGCATGTACAAGAATGTGAAGAAGAAGATTGAGAGAGGTGTAGCCTTCCCAACCTGTGTTTCTATCAACAATGTTGTTTGCCATTTCTCTCCACTTGCAAGTGATGAATCAGTGGTTGAGGAGGGTGATATGGTCAAAATGTAAGTTTCTGGATGCTTTTTAGCCTTTTAGTACTCACTTTTGTGAGCGTTGTTGATCAATAATTGATACTTGGGTGTTTGTTGGGTATAGTGATTTGGGTTGTCATATTGATGGCTTCATTGCCACTGTGGCACACACTCATGTTGTTCAAGAAGGCCCTGTTACTGGAAGAAATGCAGATGTCATTGCCGCAGCGAACACTGCTGCTGAAGTTGCTTTGAGGCTTGTGAGGCCTGGCAAAAAGGTATTTATACCTGTGCATAATTTTTATTGTAGCTTCGGCTCTCAGATTGTTTGTCTTTTGTTGTCATTGTCCTGGTTTGTTTTCTTAGTATGACGATATTAGTTGGCGTGAGAATAGTACTGGCAAACTATTTGAAATAGGTGGCTGTTTATAGGCCATTTTGTGCTTGTTGTTTCTACACATGAACCTACCTTGGACTTGTTCTGTTGTTGTGTTGTTGATGAGTTCCTCAGATGTGCTGGACTGACCTTGTGAATGTGTGTTGTCTTCTATGTTGCTTCTGCTCATTTAGACGTAGCTAGATGATGTTAAATGGCATTGACAATTTAGAATGTGTTTGTAGAATGTGTTTGTATTCTCTTCATAGTATAATTCTTTATTTCTACAGATGTAGAAAGTTTGAAGATTTTATTAGGTAGCATATGCCTTCAGTAAATAGTTTGTTTTCAACATTTTATTTTTAAATTTAAACAGACTTTTTTTTTTGTTTTTGTTTTTTTCCTCCTCTCTTGCTTCATTTTCTAGTCCTTCCCTCCCTGTATGATGAATACAAATATGCTATGGACTCAGTCCAAATGAAGCTTTTGTCATAGTTACACTGACGGGTTGAGAATTTTATTTTTAACTCAGTTTTTGAAGGCTATTCTGGTTTGTGGTTTTTTTCTTGTTGACAAATGTTTTTTCCCCTCTTCTTTCTGAACATGGTGCTAGTGGTTGAACTACTCCCACAACTATTTTAATTCTGAGGAAAAATGTGGTATTATGTGCTGTATTACATTTACATTAGGCTCATGGTATTGGTTTTTGTTGTAAAAGGGCAACTTTGCCGAGGTGATCTATCCTTTCACACTGATTACCCGCTTTCCCTGTTGCCAATATTGTGTTTGCCAAATGTAAGGCCTTTCTGGAACTAATCATGTTTATGTTAGGATCCTTGCCTCACTGCGCATACATCTTTTGAATTTTTGTAACTATCACGAACCATGAGTTTCTAATCTTCATAGTGGAGGTTAGCCTCATGGTATTAATTGTAATACAGAGAAGGGCAACTTTGCCGAGGTGATCTATCCTTCCACACTGATTACCCGCTTTCCCTGTTGCCGATATTGTGTTTGCCAAATGTAAGGCTTTTTGGAGCTAATCATGCTTATGTTTGGATCCTTCTGCCTCACTGTGCATACATCTTTGAAATTATCTAACTATCATGAACCTTGATTTTCTGATCTCCATTGTGGAGGTTAGCCTCATGGTATTAATTGTAATATGGAGAAGGGCAACTTTGCCGAGGTGATCTATCCTTCCACACTGATTACCCGCTTTCCCTGTTGCCGATATTGTGTTTGCCATATGTAAGGGTTTTTGGAACTAATCATGCTTATGTTTGGATCCTTCTGCCTCGCTGTGCATACATCTTTTCAATTATCCAACTATCATGAACCTTGCGTTTCTGATCTCCATTGTGGAGGTTAGCCTCATGGTATTAATAATACGGAGAAGGGCAACTTTGCCGAGGTGATCTATCCTTCCACACTGATTACCCGCTTTCCCTGTTGCCGATATTGTGTTTGCCAAATGTAAGGGTTTTTGGAACTAATCATGTTTATGTTAGGATCCTACTGCCTGACTGTGCATACATCTTTGAAATTATCTAACTATCCTGAACCTTGAGTTTCTGATCTCATTGTGGAGGTTAGCCTTATGGTATTAATTGTAATATGGAGAAGGGCAACTTTGCCGTGGTGATGCATCTCTTCCACGGGGATCACCCGCTTTCCCTGTTGCCTATATTGCCTTGCCAATGCAAAGCTTTCTGGATATGGTCATACTTGTGTTTGTATCCTACTGCCTTGTTGTGCTGACATTGAATTTCAGTTTCAAGCAATACTAACAAAACTAGCTCCTCAAATTCAAATCCTGCAACTTCTTAAATAAATTGTGTGCTTGATATAATTGCTCTATATGATGATCCTTGTTTGGGCTATCTGGATCTTGGTCCAATGAAGCTTTAATGTCATAGTTACACTGATAGAGCACCATGTCATACTTCATTTGTGAGCCAGCCTCGCTATTCCATTTTTTTTTTGTCTAAATTGATGGTCCATTCTTTTCCACTCTTTCCTTTTCTATGACTGCTGGATTTATGCTAAAACTATTTTGAAATTAGATTTCTTCTTGTTTGATTTATGCTGCAACTAGCAACAAGGTTAGCAAGATATGCAGGTTCAAAACCTTGTGAAAACGTATTTTTTCCTGCACCAGCTTGGTGATGGTACATGATGTTGAGTTCCACTTGTGCCTACTTGTCACTGATGTTAAGGTGCGAGTTCAAGTAACTTGGAAGATGTTATCCTTTTACTTGACGAACCATGATTGCTCTAAATGATGAAGAAAGCCTTGGCTATTTGGATTAAACATCCAATGATGCTTCAATGTCATAGTTACACTGATAGAGCAGCTCTTTCGTGTTTATTATTTCTCTAGCCTTGTGATGAACAATGTTTTGTTTCTAGATTTCATGTTTCTAGATGATTTCATGTTTTAATGTATATTTTATGTTTCTACATGATTTCACCTGTGTCATTACTCAGTCAACAATTGTGCATTTCTTGAAGGCTGCTGAATTTGTTTTGTTTCTAGATTGAGAACTCTGAAAGAAATCAGCTCTTGCTTGTTTTTTTTAATAACATAAATTATGTGTTTATTGCAGAACAGAGATGTTACAGAAGCAATCCAGAAAGTTGCCGAGGCTTATGACTGCAAGATTGTTGAAGGTGTCCTTAGTCACCAACTTAAGCAGTTTGTGATTGATGGAAACAAGGTTATTTTGAGTGTGGCAAGTCCTGACATGAGAGTTGATGATGCTGAATTTGAGGAGAACGAGGTCTATGCAGTGGATATAGTCACAAGTACGGGTGAGGGAAAGGTAAATTCTTTTTTTTCCCCCCCTAAAGTTGAGGATGTGTATTTGGCTTCAGAATTATTGTTCTTTAGCAGTGTGTACTCATTTGTGGCTGTAATTTTAGCCTAAGATGCTGGATGAGAGGCAAACCACCATCTATAAAAGAGCTGTAGACAAGAACTATCATCTGAAGATGAAAGCATCAAGGTTCATTTTCAGTGAAATAAATCAGAAATTCCCTATCATGCCATTTTCAGCGAGGTCTGTGCTATTTCCAAGTTTACCTCTTAAATTTGTCTTTTTTGGTGATTTTGTTTGTGATGCAATTGGGTTTCTCTCTGCTAGGGCTTTGGAAGAAAAGCGGGCTCGCCTTGGTCTTGTAGAATGTGTCAATCATGATCTCTTGCAGCCTTATCCCGTTCTTCATGAAAAGCCTGGTGAGAAGCAAATCCTCAGCTGCAATTTACATTACTCGTAATTCTCAGGGTCTTTGAAGTTTGTTTCCTTGAATGTTTTATTTAATTATACAGTACTAATCTTTAATGTGGCTGTGCAGGTGATTTTGTTGCTCACATAAAGTTCACTGTTCTTCTGATGCCAAATGGGTCGGATCGCGTAACATCCCACCCTTTGCAAGAACTGCAGCCAACTAAAACCATTGATGATCCTGAAATCAAGGCATGGTTAGCTTTGGGAACAAAGACAAAGAAGAAAGGTGGTGGAAAGAAGAAGAAAGGTAACTTTAAAATTTAATAGATGAACAGAAATGGTTGCCTGTGCTGCATTTTTTATTGAAGTGTAACACTTCTTTATTCTCCAGGCAAGAAGGGTGACAAACCTGAGGCGGAGAACGCCGAGGCTGAGCCTATGGATGCAACTTCGAATGGTGCCACAGCCGAAAAAGGAGCCGTTTAATGCGCCCTTTGAAATTTTGTTACCTGTTAATCCTTTTTTCTTTTGTATTTGCTTGTCAATGATAATTTAAACATGGTTAGATGTTGATCCTGTTTTTTGGATGATATTTCATCTTACCCCACACATCTGTGTAAAAGTCTTGGGTTTGAGCCCGTGATATGGTTCCTAGAAACTAGAAATGAATCTTGTTGATACACAGCATTGGGGTGTGTTCTGGTTGACAGCAGCTTACCTTTGTTATGTGACAGTTGCCTTTCTCATTCGATGTTGTATATCAGTGTTTTGGACCGATACAAATAGGGTCGAGATGAAAAATGCTATTGTCATCAAGACTACAACTAATACTCCATCCGTTCCACTATAACGTGGCCATTTTACTATTTGCAAAAAATAAGGAGAATGGGAGTGGATGGGGGAATTACTTGAATGTTTTAATTTTTTATTTAGAATGTGAGAGTGGGATTTCTAAGAGAGTGAATGAGTGGGTTATTTGGGGATAAGAATATGCACATAATGGTCACGTAATGGTGGGACGGAGGGAGTATTAGGTATGGCCAGTTGATCTGTTTGTGTTTGTTGTGGATTCTGACTTCTGACTATGGTTTGTCGATTGTTGTGTATCCGATGCTTTTGTGGCTAACTGTTGGGCAAAGGGGATGCGAAAGTTGGTAGCAATGTCCTTCCCTTTTGCTTCAAATTAATGTTCATATGGTAATTGATGAGCAGAGTATAATTTCACATATGAACAAGCCCAACTGATATTCAAAAGCCTAATTAGCTTATCCTTAAGTACAAGGTCCCTAGAAAAGTGAATGAGAACTCGAATAACTAACGTTAGTAGCCGAATACCTTTTTTTTTTTTTTTTTTTTGTAATTTATTTGTTTGAACTCACTTTAAAACATATGAGGGAGAACATTATCAAGTTGTTGTTCACGTGGAGGAGAGAGGGGGAGAGAGAAACTGGTATGAGGGAGAAAGAAATTTGGGGAAATTAGAGACACTAGAAGGAGAGAAAGAAATGGGGAAGAGAGAAAAAAATGGGGAAGAGAGAGAAAGTTGTCGGGGGCTGAGGAAATAGAGGAGATAGAAAAGAGAAATAGGAGAGAGAAATTGGGAGGTGTAGCTAAGAATTTGCGGATGTCCGAGGAGAGAGAAAGGAAATTGTGAAATAAATAATAAAAAAAATCAGATAACAACTTTTACAACTAAAAACACAATATACAAAACCACTTTTTTTGGTTTTTAAATAAAGGGGTTGAGTTTTCAAAATTGCAAAAACTCACAACTCAACACAATTTTGCCAAAAATGTTTTGGTTTTGAAAGTCAATTTCAAAACCAAAAACTCAAACAATAAAACCACACCGAACGGGGCCTTAGGTTATAGATTGCGTAGTAAATTTTGAATGAAACGAGTATCTGATATGTTTTCTAAATGAATGGAGTATGCTCTACAAGAACTTAGTATATATTCCCTCCGTCCCCTATTTAACTTTCATAAACCTCAAATATTTTGTCCCTTATTTAGCTTTTAAAATCCAAAAATCACCAACATTTCCCTATGATGCTCCCAATTAACTCACCAATACAATAAAAAATCTTACTTTTTCTCACTATACTTTTTAGATTTTTTACCCTCTCTCAATCAATATCTCTCTCTATTAATTTATTCTCTCACACTAATATCTATCTCTAATATTTTAATCTTTAGCACATGGGTTCTCCTACAATTGTAAAATAGATCAAAAGGAGGGAGTAGTAACTTCTTTCACTCAAAAGGTTATCTTGTTATTTTATTTTTTCTGGCTTAATCTTCAATAAACTAAGTTTATACAAAAAATTAAAAAGAAAAAATACATTTCTAAAAATAGGAAGCTAAGCACAAAAAATAGAGAAAAATAAGCAGCAACTAGTATACAGTACTTATTAGACATCTTCCCTGGGGCAAATTCTTCAGTACCGAACGAGACGGTACAGATCCTAATTTAATGCGCGTGGGTAGCAAATATTTATTCATGTAGGTGCATGTTTGGGAGTTGCTAATGAGGAACTTAACCATTTTTCCATTTAAATGAACCATTATGATGTCATTAGGAGAAAATATGGTATACTATATGAGAAAATTATGGAGCTCACGTCATTAAAAGTTCATATGATTTATGTTGGAAAACAAACAATTACTTGAAAGTTATAACGCCGTGCCATAGTAAAGTCACTTAAGAATAAATTTAGAAAATAATTGAACTTGTATCAGTATATTGGAAAATGCTAGAGAATGCTAGTCGTCCCCAAGGAAAAGAAAAGAAAAGAAAAGAAAAAGTACAATTGATGACTAGAAGGGTCCAGGAAAGTTTCATTCGCTACCTAAATAGAAACGATTGAAATATTATGTGCAATTTATCCGTATAAACAAGGGTGACTTTTATTTCATAAAGTAGGATAATTTCCTTTAATAAAGGACTTTCTTTTCCTAACAATAGATAACCTACCTGATATATCCAACACACCATGCTTCGGCAAGTTTTTTTATTTTTATTTTATTTATTTATTTATTTTTATTTTTTTTATAATTTAAAAAAAATTTAAAAATGAAGAATTCATTTCCGATTGGGTAGTATGTATGCTTTAGTTACTTTAAAGTTGGCACCTTCCCTGATCATACATTTTCGTTCAGAAATTCCTAGACCTGGATTTATGTCCAGCTAATTTAGGCAAAAAGACATCATCTTTCCATATTTGGGTCTAAACTTCAAAAAGCATAATCAGCAATCCACTTGCACCAATTTGAAGGAAGAGTACCTTTATTCCATCGACTCTAACATGCCTGTTCATTTCATCGTTCCTATACTACATGTGTAAAACTTCCGCGCAATTTAGTTCAATTCAATTTAGCACAATGAGGAGATACATAAAGTTTACAAATTTTTCACAATTATGATGACCAAGCAAATTGGATAACTTGGATAAAATTACTGTATGACTAAGGGACTACAGATAATTTAGATTCAGGAAAGAATATGTCACAAGAAATTTGCAGAATTCATCGTTCATTCATAAACCAATTGCTTACAACGTAGGAAAGAAACCCCAGGCCACATATAGCAGAACCCAAAACAATGGAAACTCGAACCCACAAGAAGGAATTGAACGCATCGAAGACAACTGCATCCCAGGACCACAGCCACAGGAGTGAGAAGCACGAGCCCAAGACAGCACCTACAGCCACCTGGCTGATAGTGTGAAGTTGTTGCCTAACTCGTAGCCATGACTGCAAAATCAACCCAAAGAAAACAGAACAAAAGGCTTAAGTATATGGAGGGCATTTCCATTTGACAATTAACTGAGCAAAATATGCGTAGAAGTTCCGTTTCCAAATCTCTACACATCCATGTTCTTTCATGTAGGGATGAACCATCCCATCTACTTATGGCAAACATTGCTTTTAGGCTCAGTTCATTTCATTGTAACCATACCATTCACTTCAACATCTTTCAGTTGAATTGTTCAGAACCTTAGTAGTTAGCTCACAACGACATATGAAAGTAAATGTGTATAAAGTTCCCTGAACAAGCTTGCATCGCAAGTAGGGGAAAGTAAGAGTTGCTATAGTGCTTACAAGATATGAGCCAAACAGCACAGAAGTCGCGCCAAGAGTCAAGGTAAGTTCATTCACCCCCAGCAATTCAACCACTGCAGCAGACAGTAACAAAGCGATCATGAAAAACATAAGCATCGTAAAGCATGAAACGAAGAGCATATGATCGAAAACAAATTCACCCACCTATAAGCATAATTACATACAAAAGAATGACAGCACATTAAAAGCACAATGCTCTCAGGTCAGCTATCTAACTAAAACCTGTTGCCTAATGCAAGGCTGAAGCTCACTTCCATTCATATTTTTAATAAGATGTTGGCTACTGCTCCAGCAATCAACTGTCTCAAGCACACAATTAGCAAGAGCAGTTCAATCTTACATGTCATAGGAAAACAACCACACAAATATTGAGATTTACAGCCTCAAAGAAAAATTTGACTGCAGTGGCAATCATTTGCTTGATAATACATCTCCAAACCACAAAGCATGTGAAGTGTATTGAACTTTGAAGACAGAAACATACCAAATGTAGTACTAATACAATTCTCCAAAATTGTCCTGGAAGATACTCTTTCTTTTGGTTTGTTAACTAATTTGCTCAAAACAAATAAGCAAGATGTCTTCATCAACCAGATAAAAAGCATGGAAAAAAGCAAAGATGGTACTAGTTTTCCCGGAAAAAACAGAAGGAAACCAACACTTCTGACAGAAAATGGGACAACTGATTTCAATCATGTTCTTCGTTTGGCAAATTATACGAAATTGTGACAGCATTCAATGAAACAATTGGCAAATCAAACATAACAAATATATCAAGTTGGTTGAAATTTCTTTGAATGTGCACAAATTAATTTTCTACACAAACTACCCAAATCATTCAGAAAGAGAAAATTACTTGATAGAACTATAAACATGACAGTGTAAAAGATGGACTGCGCATGGGATGACGGCATTCCTGGGTCAGATCTCAGGTTGGAAACAGGTCGCTCTTGATTCAGTATCCTTTTCAAAATAACAGAAAGTGCAGAGTTCAAAATAGAACCCATGCCACCCCACAAAGCTTCAGCATCATGTCTATAGAGGACGACAACACCAAACAGACCAGCCACAAGCCACTTGCTCTGCATTTCAGTGAGTAAAAATAAAATCATATTTCAGTAATAGTCGACCTTATAATGCATCTGTTTGGTATCATGCTAGATTCTAGCAAAGTCAAGTTACTGTAGCTTCTGAACACCAATTTTCTCTTCTCTTTGTAGAAAAAGCTACGCAAATCGCTTAATTCCTAACTATAGGTAAAGGTTTACATACAGCTTCTTCCACACAAAACCATAGCTTTTTACTCCTCGGCAAAACAAAGACAATACATAAATAAAAGTGGACACAGCTAGACACTGACAGGGTTCAACATGGTTCCTCATGTACCCACCATCTCAATCAGCAGAGGCACATTCATAGCTAGTGAACCATTGTAAGAGATTAAAAACAAATTGTTGTCCTCTTGAAATGGGTTCAGCTTATTCCAAATTAACTGAGTAGGTTCATCACATTTTGAGCTATTACCCTGAAATTTCAGGCTAGTTGAAAGAATCATGCACAACATGCATTCTTACTGGTTCTTCAAAGCTACAGCAGCTCTTATTGACTTCAAAAGAGCATTACTACTGGCTAAGAAAGCTGATAGTATGAACTGCTATATGAGCAATTTGTGTTTCCTCATATGATACAGACTTATTTCCGTCTTTCTTGTCTTTCTTCTATTATCCGAATGTACTACTTGTAAGCTTGACTGGTACCTATGGTTAAGCCCAGCTGCCAGATGTACAAGGTAGAGTAATGAGTTTGGTTGTTCTGCAACATTAGTGTAAGCAAGCTTTAAGGCGGATATCAGCCTAAACAGTAATTCTAGTGCTGAATCTGACTAGGAAAGGTGTTTAATCCTTCACAGGAGTTGAGGTTTAATCCGGTGGTGATTTACAGTTGTAGATCAAGACTTATTTGTTAACTAATTTAACTGGTGAATATCTCAAGGAAGTCAAGTCCATATCCATATCCATTTCTATTACTTTATTTTTCTTTCTCTTGAATTATATTTCATATACAGGTCTTACTCCAAAAGATATATACTTTATCTTTTATGGATAGAGTTAAGGAAATCCGTTGTGAGTTAAAGTGAACTTGAGTGCTATCTGGTGCCTTAGAGGTATCATTATTAAGAGTATACGATTTATGACTTTTATCTCTCATTTCATGAGTACAAAGTATAAATTCCTCTTCTTAATAAGTTATGCTTTTTGCATAATTATTCTTGCTTTGGAGTAATAACTTTATTAAACAGCCAATCTTTCGAGGTTCCATTTTTTCGTTGATATGATTGATTTGGTGTAAAACAATTTATATCTGCTTGAGATCCAATGTGTTAAATCCATGAAAATCTGTTGGCTCTTTAAAAGGATTTTCTGTACACCAAACTGAGTCTACCATAACTATCATCTCTGAATGCAATAGTTTTTAAGCCAGAATGTGAGCATCTCTTGGCCGAGTAAACCCCAGGCCGCCCTAATGAACTTTGGTACCACCATAAATCGGCGTTTTTTTTTAATGACCATGGTCGTCAGACTCCCATCAAATTGTCCATGAACTATAAGTGGTATTACTGGGAAGCAAGGTTGCCCTTTATGTAGCAGTGCTTTAGAGGACTATTTACATGTTTGCCAGAACTGTGGAGTGCCCCAACTGATCCGGGACAGTTTCTCAGAAGTAGTCCAGACTCCAGAGATCGGAGTTAATCACGCTGCCTTCCAAATGGTTGGAAATAAACCTTGACCAGGACATCCAGACAAGAAACTCTTCTTCATGGGATTGTATTTTTGCATTGAGTTATTGGTCAAGAATATGGAGGTGCAAGTGCAACTTCTGTTTTTTGTAGAATTGATGCCCTCATGTTTTGGTTTTGTTAATGCAATATTGATAGGTGTCCTAAGCCCAAGCTGGAAATGGCTAGAGCAGGTAACATCTGTTGCTGTCATAATGGCTATAGGTTAGAACCTAGGGTATGCTACTGCGACTGAAGCGGAAATATTTGGAATTTTGATGGATTTGCAGTTGATTAGGAAACTTTGCTTTACTACTATAGAGATTAGGTCTGATACAAAGGTTGTCATCAGTCTTCACGAAAAGGTTTTACTTTTTTGGAATTGCTATGGTCCCTAATTAGGGGGTTTTAGTCTTTGATTGCAGGATTTCTAATCCGAACTTCCGCAATGGGTTTTGAGAGACTAATTAGTGCATGGATAAACTCATTAATTTGGCGCTTTCTTACCCTTTTGGGGGAACTTGTGCTTATGCCCACACACAACTACTTCGGCCTTTGTTTGTTAATATCGTCTCCTTTATTAAGTAACAGGTTATCCCCCCAGTGTAAACAGGGTAATTTGTAGTAGCTCGTAGCTCTACAATCCACTCCACATAAAATCCTTCTTATTTACCTTCTTAGGAAATAGCACAATTTAGCAATTAAGTACATTTATAGCTAGTGAGCATTTGCTTAAAGTAAACATATATGTTTGCACCCTCAAGTCTAACAATATCAGCTTTTGAGAAACTATGACCCTTCAAAATCATAAACTAAAACAAGCACAACTCTTATGGATTAGGGTGATAAATTTTCCACTTAGCTGATTCAAAGCTGACTGAATAAAATTCTTATCAGCAGGCAAAAAAACAGAAAACACAAAAGTTCCCAGAAATTTACAGCCAATCAACATCAATACAAGGAGCTCAACCATGAAATTATGATGCTGAAATATAAAGAGAAAAATTAGAAATGAGGAGAGAGAATAAGACTGACCAGATGATTGAGAGTGGCCTCAAAGTCATTAGAAATTAAATCAGAGCCGCCGGTTTGAGATGACCCATCAATCAAACCCTCCTGCTCAAGAACCCTAATATTGGTTTCTTCACCATCTCCTGACCCTAAAGCCGAGATTTTGATGACCCTTTCCGCCATTAACGACCCTCCTTTTCTAGAAATTGTTGTGTTCTTCGCAGAAATGAAATCACCGGAATGCAACAACTTGTGAGAAGAACATCGCCGGTGGAAGGAAAGGGAATCGGAGGGAAAAGTTAAAATTGGGATTTGATGAGTCAAAAGATTTACCATTGACATAGTATTTTTCATTTTGTCAAGGTATTTTGAAGAACAAAAAGGTTGAAATAGTAAAGATAATTGTTATACGAAAGCTGAATCGCCATATATTTAATTTTTGTGCTATGAAACCCCATTTTTTTTTTGAATGGTTGGTGATGTTTGATGGAGGTGGGATAGTACAAGAACAAGAACAAGAACAAGAGGGAGAGAATTGTTAGACGAAAAATGAAGAAAGTGATTATTGTTTGATTATTGATTGAGTGTTGCGCTAAACTTCTAGATCTTTCACATGAATGGTCATGGTGAGGACTCGGGTGGGCTCCTCCAAGTTCATCCGATTGAATTAACCCACAAAATATAGGAATGATCACATCAAGAAAATTGAGAGAATTTAAAGTACAAGAGATTTGTCTAAACTCTACCAAGAGAAAGTATTATGTCACAAATTGCACACACGGTTACGAATTAACACCATTTGAAGGGTCCAATTTTTTACCACTGTGACAAATAAGGGTCTAACCTTTCAAATGTGACATAGAAGGGTCTCAACTAGTTGGAAAAAAAATCAAAAATGTTTTTAACTTATTAATAAACTGAATTTGCTCTAAAATATCCAAAATACTCTTTGATTTAATTGTTAAAAGACAAATTTAACCCAATCTCAAAACTCAGTTATCTCTCCTCCCTCACCCCCATAACTCTGACTCCCCAATCTCAAAAGTCGTGAATATTCGTTGTTTTGCGTGCCTTTTAACTCCCAAATCATGCACTAATTTTACATGATTATGGTATATATTGATAGTATGTTGTATGATCTTTAAAACGAGTGGTAGTTCGCTTGATTTGGTTGAAAAACGAATAAGCCATGGCAAGGGTGGGGGAGGGATGATGCTTATGAAGGCAGCATTTGCAGGAGGGTGGAGAAATGTGGTGTTGGAGAGAGGAGGAGTGTGGTGGTGGGGAGTACAACTAATGCGTGATGGGTATGGGGAAAGGGAAGGGAAGACAAGGAAGGAAATGGGAAGGGAAGAGAGGTAAAAAGGGTAGTGCAGGTTTGGAATTTTCATTAAAAGAGAAAAATAAATTTTTAATAAATAATTAAGGGTTGAGACCCTTCTATGTCACATTTGAAAGGTTGGACCATTCTTTGTCACATTGATGAAAGATTGGACCCTTCAAATGGTGTTAGTTAGTTCCACATGGTTACTAAAATGCGTTAATAACAAAATATGCCAATATAATTTTTCATGCCAAATTCTTATAAACATATCTATAATCTATAACTATATACTAAAGTAGGAAGTGTTGACATAAGCACTTGTTGACGTGGCAGCTTGTGGTGAAAAATTTTCCCGCCTAAATGCTCTATTCGCCTTCCTAGCTCTGTCATGAATGAATGCAAGACTAACCTATTTATTACTACTAACTAGGAAACTACAAAACCTAGAAAATAGGAAACAGAGTGTGCAATTTTTTTTTGCTAAACGTGCAATTACCAGCCGGCCGCTAACCTTCTTTCTCCTCCAAATTAATACGGTAAAACTTTGCTTTGACCCTATATATCTCTTTCATCCTCCTCCTCTTCCATGGAAAATGCTTCTTAAACACTAAAGTGCCTCAAGGCCCTTATGTGTTGTCGTCAAGGGCCTTGACGAGGTAAATGCGATTTACCATTGTTTCAATTTGTTTACTTTTGCTTTTGTATTGTTTTCATTTTAATCAATTATTTGCAAATTTTAAGGATTGGTGAATTTCGTTTTCTTTCTAGATCCAAGTCATTCATATCAGATTTTCTTTGCAATGGAAACTTCGTGGCAAACCGTTTAAAGCAAGCATGGATTGTTACTCAAGAAAATTGTACTCATTTAATTTATTGTTCTCAGCAACTTCTCATCCCAATTTCTATGGTAATCAAGAGTTCAGATGTTGGCGCAGCGAGTTATAAATCAAAAATGGCAATTTTGTTTGCGAAATTGAACTTTGATAATCATTTTGTCAAAATATATAAGCCAAAATTATGAACAACACAATATATGAAAGAGCAAGATCGAGAATTACTTATTTGTGAATGGATGGAGTAATATAAATTGTAGACTTATTCATGTATATTTTTTTTCTCTTTATGTCACTTTAGACCTCATATAATTGGCTATTTTGGGGTTTTATAATGAATAACTAGGTTAGCCCCGAGCATGCACGGCTTTGATAAACGGGTCTTTGACGTAAAGAGACATTTTGAGATGATTTTGGAAATTGCTAAAAGTTTCAAATATTCAAAGAAAATTTGAAGAAAAAATAATTCATTTTCAAATCACACATGCACAAGTATGGATAACTTGATGTTTTATGTAAAACCAGTGTGCACATACATATGAAGAATTCTCTTTATTCTATAAATAGTTAAAATAATTTGAAACTTTTAGCAATTTCCAAAGTCATCTCAAATGTCTCTTTACTTTTAGTCAAAGACCCGTTTATCAAAGCCGTGCATCGCACGGGGCTAACCTAGTTGGATAATAACACAGAATCCTCACAAAAGACAAAAGTGTCCATATATCAAACTTATAACTACCAAGGGACTTTTTACTTTGAGGTTAATCGTTAGACTTTTGATCTCAGTTATGTTCCTAAATAGTTTAAATTAAGCATAATCCTTCTAGTTCTCTTTTTTCTTTTTCTGGTCATATTAAATTGAATTATATTAGATCCTNCTCTTTACTACAGATGGATGGGAAAATGTTAAAAGACATTATGCAACAGAATTTGACAAGGATTGTCTCACATACATCATTGATTATCACGAGAAGAACATCTATACTATAACAATGAAAAAATTAACATAATACAATAAGTATCTAGGCCAAGTAGAAAGAATTAAGTATAACATTACACAGAGAGACATTAGATTGACCTGTGGTCAGCTCCTTGAGCTTCCTGCAGTGATGACGAATTAGCATTTTATTGCAATGGCAGTTTTCCCGTTCACCAGCAAAGGCAACCAACCCTTCTGGATCACCAAACATGCATGATACGTGTCGTAGGCGTATACAAATTAAAACCTTATTTCTACCACTAGAAAATAATAAACGTAGTACATGATAAATAAGGGTCGATCCCACGGATAGACTAGAAAATAATAAACTCAAATTTAATTGATTCTACCTAAGGATTAAAATAGGAAGAAATACAATTTTACAACAAAGACAAGTAAGAGCTGCCAATAAGAGAATTAAGCCTAAATCCTCAATAATGTTGTAGCATTGCGTTGCATGAATTAGACTCATTAAGACCCAATTTTGTCATCTAAATTATTTCACAGCAAATAACCTTAACAACCAAACACAACCCTTGGGATCGGATTTCTATGCCTAAATTGTCCTAACATAAGTTCCAATTGTTCCCTATATTTTTCCCATCTATCCTCCAAGGTTTCTACCAAAACTTAACCATTTAATCACTCAAACAATCCCATAAAAACATGTTGGAATCAACCTAGAACATTCAGCACACAACTTCAGTTGTAAGAGGTAGATTAAAGCATCTAGAGTGCATAAGAGTTTTTATCAGGAATTTGTATTGATAAATGACTTATCAATCTGTTTCCTCTAGCTAGTTAGGTCTTAATACACATTCAACACATAGATAAATCAGCAGGTATTCAGTTCAAAAGCCACTAAGCCAGAGTATAAAACAGAACATAAACATGTCAATTAGACAACAAGAACTGATAGAAACACACAGGGTCGTCCCAAAGTTTCCGAAAAATTTTAAGGGCTCTGTGCGTAAATGAAAATGGGGTCCTCAACTAATGAGAAAAACATTTTTCAACACATAAAAATCATCTATAAAATGAACTTTTGGAGAAATAAGAAAACTTTTTCTTAAAAATTTGGATTGTCATGGGTTTAGTCTTTGAAATATTGTAAAAATAAGGCCCATTCAAATTGGAGGCCCTATGCGGTCGACCAACTCGCACTTGCCAAGGGACGGCCTTGGAAACACATCCTACTCTTGTCTACTTCCAAATACCACTTGTATGCTATTTTTTTTTTTTTTTTTTTTTTTTAAAGATCCAGCCTGCTGTCATGTTAAGAGAACGCTTTAAATATCAAAATTAAGATCTGAAATAGAATGTGTATAGTCGTTCATAACATTGCCAAATATAGTGTATAAACCATTCAAACAATATAAAGTCGATTTCCTTGTATTGCTAGCTATCTACCATGATTTGTCCAACATCCAAACTCATTTCTAATGCAATATAATGCTGAAATCATAAGGAAAACATGAGCAAACATACTGTACAGGGTGCTTGGATGGTATGTGGCGACTTTAATAATATCCTTAATCTTGAGGATAGAATTGGGTCTCTCACTACGTTGGCTGAAATTGCAGATTTTAGGAACTGTGTTGCTCACTGTGAACTTCATGATATATCTAGTTTTGGGTCTTTCTTCACCTGGAACAACAAGCAACAAGGGGATAACAGAGTCTACAGTAAGATAGATAGATGCCTTGTGAATGAAGCTTGGGATGATCTCTTCCCTGGTTCTAGTGCTCATTTTCTACCTGAAGGGTTATATGATCATTGCCCTGGTGTGATCCAATTCTTGCCTGCTATTGCTGCAAAAAGGAAGTCTTTCAAGTATTTTAATATTTGGAGCACAGCCACTAACTTCTCTTCTATTGTTTCTGATAGTTGGAATTCTAGTGTTGCAGGTGTTCCTATGTTTCAGGTGGTAACAAAACTCAAAAAACTAAAGCCTGCTCTTAAGAAGCTGAATGCTGAAAGTTTTGCTGATATTGAAGTTCAAGCCACAGCTGCCCTTCAAAAGTTATATGAGTGCCAGATTCAGTTACAACAGCAACCACTTTCATCCTCTCTAACTGAACAGGAAAAGGTTCTCTCAAGTGAATATGAAAGACTCAACAAAATACAAATTGCTTTTCTAAAACAAAAAGCAAAGGCTCACTGGATCTCTGCTGGTGATGAGAACACAACATTCTTCCATAGCTGTATAAGGGCTAGAAGAAAAAGCAATTGTATTTATCAGATACAGGACATTCATGGCAACTTACAAACTTCTCCTGATGGTATCTCACATGCTTTTCTGGAATTTTATCAAAATTTACTTGGTTCTGCAACTATCACTGATCAGGTCAATATAGCTGTTGTAAGAAAGAAGCCAATTGTTACAGCTATGCAACAACAAGACCTCTGCAGACCCTTCACCAAAGCTGAGGTAAAAGCTGCAATGTTTAGCATAGATGGTGGCAAGGCTCCGGGGCCTGATGGGTTCTCAAGTCAATTTTTTATTGATTCCTGGAATATTGTTGGGGATGAAGTGTGTGCTGCTATTTTGGATTTCTTTTCTAATGGTAGATTGCTGGGTCAGATTAACGCAACAGCCATATCATTGATTCCTAAATGTGATAATCCTTGTTCTGTTACAGAGTACAGGCCAATTGCTTGTTGCTCTGTTCTTTACAAGTGTATATCAAAGTTGCTATGTTCCAGATTGAAGATTGTTCTTCCCACACTTATCTCAGAAAATCAAAGTGCATTTGTTGAGGGACGTTCCATTGCACAGAATATAATGGTATGCCAAGATTTAGTCAAGCATTATGAAAGGAAAAGTTCAGCTAAAGCCTGCCTTATGAAAGTGGACCTACGGAAGGCATATGATTCGATTTCCTGGAAGTTTGTGAAGGAAATTCTTGAGGCTCTTAACTTTCCACTACAATTTATTGATTGGCTTCTAACCTGCATAACAACACCAAAATACTCCTTGACGATCAATGGCAACCTTCATGGATACTTTGATGGTAAAAGGGGACTTCGGCAAGGCGATCCCATCTCTCCACTCATTTTTGTGCTATGCATGGAATATTTAACCAGAATTCTTGACTCTGTTGCTGAGATGGATAGATTCAAGTATCATCCTAGATGCTCCAGTTTGAAGCTAACACATTTATGTTTCGCGGATGATTTACTTATGTTCTGCAAGGGGGAAGTAGCTTCTGTAGTTCTTCTCTTGAGAGGTTTTGCAACTTTCTCAAGGTCCTCTGGTCTTGAAGCTAACCAAGGCAAATCATCAGTGTACTTCTGTAACGCTGATCAAGAGAGCAGGGGTGTGATTCAAGCTATGTCTGGTTTTTCACAAGGTAACCTCCCATTCAAATACCTCGGTATTCCTATTTCTGCAAAAAGGCTCTCCAAACATGATTGTGAGATTCTTATTGATAAAATGATGTCTAGGATTAGATCTTGGGGATCAAGACATCTTTCTTACTCTGGAAGACTAATACTAGTCAATTCTGTCCTTCTCAATCTTCATTCTTATTGGACTCAAATCATGATCATCCCAAAAATGGTTCTCTACAAAATCACAGCTATTTGTAGGAATTTTTTATGGGATGGAACAGCTGATCTACATAGACCTCCTCCATTGGCTTGGGATTTCATTTGCAAACCGAAAAAAGAAGGAGGACTAGGAGTTAGGAATGTTTTCAATTGGAATATTGCTGCTATAGGCAAATATGTGTGGAATGTTGCAAAAAAAGAGGATCTCTTATGGGTCAAATGGGTTAACTGTGTGTATTTGAAGGGTGCTGATTGGTGGTCATTTTCTCCTGATGCTAGTTCCAGTTGGTACTGGAAAAAAGTATGTGACGTCAAGAATAAGCTTGCTGCAGGTTTTGTTAATGACAGTTGGACACAAAACTCGAATGGGATTTATTCCATTTCATCTGGATACTCTTGGTTATGTGGCTCCTCTTCTAAACAATCATGGTCATCATGGGTTTGGAATAGGCTTTCAGTTCCAAAGCATGCTTTTATCAACTGGTTGATTATGCACAAATGTCTGCAAACTAAAGAGAAGCTGTTCAGGCTAGCAATCTGTCAAGATGACTATTGTATTCTTTGTGATAATGCCCCTGAAACACACAGCCACCTTTTCTTTGAATGTCACTTCAGTACCTCATGTCTGGGCATTATCAAGAACTGGTTGCAACTTAGATCAACTTCAGATGATATCTACAGCCTATGGAAATGTATACATAGAAGATACAATGGGAACTCATTCAGGAAATCTGTGATATATGCTATTATTTCTGCTGTTACGTATAACATTTGGAGAGCTAGAAACAAAGCCAGAGTGGATATGGTGGTGATACAACCTCAAAAACTGGTCAAGTGCCTCAAGCAGGAAGTGCAATGTAGAATATCAGCAACATTACCAAAGAAGACATCTCAGATTGATAGAGATTGGTTTAATAGCTTGTTTTGATGTGCTAGATTAAATCAGGTTTATGGTCCTTAGATTGTCTTTTCTTTTAAATGTCGGAACCTAAAAGGCTTGGGGAAGCCCTTCCTAGAAGGTATGCCCCTCCCTTTTAGGCTTGTAATTGTAAACAATGAATTTTTCGTTATGGTTTAATGATAATCACTCATTTACCAAAAAAAAAAAAAACATGAGCAAACAGCAACAAAGCAGCAGCAGCACAGCAGAACAGCAGCAGCACACAGCAACAGAAAATAGTCAGGTTGTCAAGCTCAGAACACATTCAATAAATTTAGGTTGTATCTATAACTGTATAGACACTTTGGCATGTGATATAACACCTTAGACACCATCTAAAACTCTCAATATCATGATGGTAAAGTTATAAATCATCAAAGAGCTAGTACCTACACACAAATCAGGTTTTATCATCTCCTTACAGACTACAGTCCAAAACATTCAGGTTTGTATATCCATTTACTTTGGCGTTTTGGCGTATCTTTAATGGCTGAAACATGACCTAAATCTCTCAAACACATGCTCACTAGGTCCTCTTAAATTCAGAAATTCACTCACATCAAGGTCTTAACACAAATACAAGCTCAACACTTGAATCAGATCAAAAAGTACAAAACACATGACCAGTCAAGAAATAACGGTTCCAATTTGAACTCAGAAATTTGCAGCGCATATCAATTCTTCCAGATGTGATCGCATCTACGCGTAGAACAAGGGCGAAGCTTGACTCCCAAAAATTTGTATGTCTTCTAAACCAAGCGAATTAGCTTATAAGATATAAACAAACATCATTCAAGTGATCCTAACGAGCCTACAGAGGCAGTTAACCAAGAGAACGAAATAAACATGACACGACCTGCCTGCAGTAGCTGCTGCACAAGTTACAGTTCTGAATTATTTTTCAGATTGCGACCATTTAACGGAGAGGTGCAGGGAGAGAGAGAGGAGTTTTCAAACAGGGTGGGCAATAGGGGGAGAGAGGATGGTAACCGGTTTACTAGGTAGCAAGTTTGGCAAAAAATTGATTCAACAGATGAGATTAAACATTACAGATCCACAGCTGAGATTAAAAGAAAAAAAAGACCTGTACGATACAGATTGTACCAAAGAGGCGCCCCTTCCCAGGGGGACACCTGGAGTTGTTAAACCGACATGACCGTTGGGGTAAACATAAGCAAACATGTTACGTTGGAATATGGTGCAGTAGTGGTGGCAATAATCAAGCAAAGCAAGCTGAAGATGGCAAGCAGAAAATCTGAGCATGATGATGATGAAGATGACAACATTATTGTTATTCTTGAAGATAAATCTGCCTTGCTAGAGGATGAAAGTGAAGACCCCATCCTCCAACTGTACTGTTTTCACCCTCACATGATTCGCTCTTACCATATACTCCATATATATACACTCCATCTCTTTCCATTAAGATGAGCAGTAGTAATTTTATTTTTTTGATTTTGATTTTGCAGGAGAGGAAGGCTGTATAATTATCAAGACGAAAGGAAGCAATGGAAGGAAAGAGGAGACGGGGTGGTTAAATTTCTAAAGCATAAAGAGTCTGGCAGAGTTAGGCTTTTGATGAGACCTCACTCCAACTCGAGCCATCTCATTGCTAATCATCCCAGTACTCTCTTTCTTCATATTATCTGTTTATGTTACTCCATTATAGACTTAGATATATGCACAAAGTTAAATATGACAAAGATGAAGGCATACAAGGTAATTAACCAGAACGCAAGAGAGAAAAATAAGAAAAATAAGAAGAAAAAATAAAGTTGCATATCGATTAGTACTTTCTACAATACAAAATGATGAATAGCTTCCAAAATCCCTTGTGTACTGTGGTTGTATTTGTATACATGGTCATGATTATTACTCATATGACTTGTGATCACTGTCCGTTTTGAATTGTTAACATCAGTAGATGCTGTATCTGTCATGTCATATGTTTATAACTTGGCTAAACTTGATCAATTGTGAATTGGTTCGTGTAATGTATTATGTTATGCTCATATCACCCCTCCTTTTTATGTGTCTACCTCTACTCATAACAAAAATGATACAGAAGACCTTTAATCCTATATTTCCAAGTAAACAAGATCTTAGAATCTAGCAATTACTCCTCTCGATCTAGCTCATGAGATATTGTCGACTATCACCATTGTTTCTACCTCAATCTTCCTCCCATCCGACTCCTTCACGAATGTACCCTTATCAATTTTGTTTTTGGTATCCATGTTTTGGCCAATATATATATTCTCCTATGAAGCACGAACCTGCATGATGTCATGTTGAAATATAGCATGCGTGCCTGCTAATCTATGCACCCTTTTCATCATCTTGGTGTCCTTGGCTATAACATTGATGGTCTATAGGTTTTCTTTTTTTTTTTTTTTAAATTACTCCTATTAATTTAACCTTGTTGAGCAGTTATGCCAGCAATGAAGTTGGAAGAGTATGCTGGGAAAGAGAACTCGTGTATGTGGCATGCCACTGATTACGAAGGTGGGGAGTTGAAGGATGAGCTCTTCCGCATTCAATTCGATTCTGCTGAGGGTCAGTTTTGTCTTTCTTCTTCTTTTTTCCTTCTCTTCATTGTATTCAATTTCGAATCTAATTGATTTAATTTTTGTTAACATCCAATCCATTATTGTTATTGAAATTATGTTCATGAATTCTCGAAGTATTTCTTTTTCGGGACTAGTTTATATAAGATGATTTCCTTAAGATGAGTACGTCGATCAATTAGCTCAACTGATAAGCTAAGATCCTTTTTTAGCGAGGATTTGTGTCCTCATGAGCATAGCTATGTGCCTTCCCTTTAAAAATGGGGAGGGAGAAATAAATAAATAAAAGGTTTCAAGTTTCTGTAAGATGCAAGCCCTTCTGAACTAATTGTAAGGCAATGGGTTAATTAGTAGGCATTGAATATGCATCTCCTGAAATTGTAGATTGGGAAGCATTCATTCAAAGGTTTGAAGACGTGGTTGAAACACAAAGTAAGAAGGAAGAAAACGAAGACACCAATGCTGCTGCCGGATTTCTTGAGAAATCAACTTTCGGTGAGGCTAAATCCAAAGAGCAGGAAGCTCGTGGAGCGATATCCAATATGCCAATGGAGTTGAAGGAACCTGTAAGTGAAGAGGAGAGAGCACAAGCAGAAGCAAAAGCATAATGCTCAAAGTGCTGGAAATGTTGTGGTCTGTTGATACGAACTTTTGGGCAGCAGTGATCATATTTGAAGAACTTATGAATTGTAACAAGAACTGTTGCATTGTCTTCCAGACTTGTATGTTTATGGAGTACTGGGAGTCTTTTAACACAACTCAAGTTGAACTCATACTAGTAGAGGTATTGCGTTAATAAATTTTAGATTTAGATTTCTCTTCCCTAAGTCTCACATATTGGCCTTTATGTTTCCTGTGTAAAAAATAGTTGTCTTTGAAAAACTGCGAGATTTGTTGAAAGCAACGGCCTCTAATATGTGAAATGAAGTTGTAATCACAAGCAATCTAACTTTCCTTTGATGACAAAAGGTACGTTTAGGATTGTAGTCGAGCTGATATACTCGTGAGCTACTCAGGAACATATTTGGTCAAAAACTCAACCGATAACAAACGAGTTAAGCATAAACACGAAACACCAATCTGATACTCGTTTACTAAACGACTCGAGTATGAGCAATCTCCTACTCAGCTAGTATTATATTTGAAGTTAAATTACCCACATAACTCTAAACGAGCCGATGCACTCGTGAACAATTGACGAACATACTAGGTCAAAACCCGATTAAAGTTCACTTGATTATAAACAAGCCTTAAGCATGAGTACAACGATATGCAGTTGGCTTAACTCGTTTACAGCCTTAATTATGTTGATTCAATGGAATCTGATCTGAGATATAGTCCAAGTGAAAAAAGATTGAATCGAGACTATTGAAGAGGGAGTCTTGCTGTGAGAATGATGCTCCTGAACTGAATAAGTGCAGCAGATAGTATTTATCCTCATAAGAAAGAAAATATTCTGTAATTATGGCTCTCATTGAGCTGATTAATTATAACATAAATTCAGGGGGGGGGGGGGGTGTTTAAGAGGCACCATAGACACTAACACAACTAACATTATTATCTGCTCTTTTGAATGATGAACAATTGGTTTAGGAGAAAATTTCAAGTGGTACATAAAGTGCTAAATTTTCATATATCTACAAATGCTTCAAGTTCAAGCAAAATAATACATACAAATGTTATGTTCGGCCTGAACTTGGCATTCCCAAATGATGAAAATGACTGAAGTCAATAACAAATGAGATATATCTATGACAAATTTGGTGGAGTTGAATACACATTTTCTTCCGCCGAGGTTGAATGACAGGATGTTGCAGAAAGTTGCAGATGAGCACACATTGAACAATACAAGCTTTCCAGGCTGCTTACAGGATCCTTTCCATTTTCGAAACATAGGGTTACTGTCCATTTGAGAGTCACCTACCCGTAGAATTTCATAAAATAAGCAACTAAACATCCCAATGCAGAACCAGCAGCAACCTGTATCAGCATTGATAAATCCAGTTAACCCTCAATCGCATATCGGCAAAAGATTACAAGGTAATGGAGCAACACTACTTTGGAGATCTATTCCAAGAAAGAGACTTCCAGCAGTAGGCACACAGCTCTGAAATGTAGAAGTTTTGCAAGGGAGGCTTACCAACTTGGAATGTGAATCAAAGGATAGAAGATTCTGGTAGTATTAAGAAATTAAATTAATCTCGCAAACTCTCTGTAAGAAAAGTGACCCTCGAGGGAATCTAAGACCCCATTGAAGTGTGTTCAAACAAAATCTAGGGCTTTAATCAGTTGGATTGGAACTTGGAAGGAAGACAATGTCACAGTACAACCATTCTAAAAAATCTCAAGTTCAGCAGCCAATATTGTAGTAAGCTTTGCCTTCAAACCATAAAAATTCCTTAATTTCTAAAAAAATAAAAATTTCAAAATCTGATTTTCATTAAACCAGGCGCTATTCATTGAATGTACTTCAAAACAGAAAGTGGAGAAGGAAAAAGAATGCAAATTCCTCCTTGCTACACTGGCCAGAGATTTTGTGTTGTAGTTTTAAACATTTAACAAGCTGCCTTCTTGCTGCTTGTGCATATGTTTTGCTCAGAGATTGAGGTACTTTTACTCCCTTCCTCTGTCCCTCAAACCCTCTCAGGCAAGATGACAGGCTATTGGCAGCCAATGAACCCACCAATTGAGTTGGCTTACTACAACAACCAGAAGCTTTATTGTTTTTTACTTCCTCTTCATAACTTGATCTTCAATTTCCAAATCTAGTTTTTCAGCCCAAACATTATATCTAAGGTTTTCCTCCAGTGTCAGACCTTTATAGAGGGAGATCTTTACATTACACCTCCAAACCATGTAAGACATGTATTCATTCCTTTTCGCTCACATTACACATTGGAATTTAATTAGAACACCCTCATTCCTACAAACTATATTTTGGAAACCTGTTGGTACTTCATGAAAAATATCCTCAATTGTAAAGCTCCAGAATCCTACTCCCTCCGTCCCGGAATTAGCTTTCAAAAACTAGGAGGGAACAAAATTTTAGGTGAGTGGTTTT
>BSSO01000878.1:0-27849 GCA_030267885.1 Mesembryanthemum crystallinum
AGTACCCATCAATCCATTTAAGCTAAATCCTCAACCATCAAATCTTTGGGGTATTACACTCACCCCCACTCAAAGAACGCAACGTCCTCGTTGCGCACGGGCACACATCAAGCCCCAGAATCCACCCCTGCTAGACGGCTGACCAGGCACTCTTGGCCCACAAGCTCAGCACACGGTCGCAGGGTCGCTCTGATACCATTTGTAACACCAGCCGACCCATGTGAGGGGTTGGGGTGTTACATTTTCTCTCTCCTCTCCCCCTTGAATTGCCCCAACCCCCTTCCACCATTGATTTTCTCTCTCGTAAGTCACCGCCAATGGTGTCCATATTCTTCCTCTTCACATTTCCCCTCTCTCTCCTCTCTTATAAAAGTCAGACTTTTATGAGAGTTTTTTTTTTTTTGGGAGGGGGGTATTGTTATACAATCTATGCATGATGGGTAAATTAGAGACCAACATCCAATTTAAAGAATAAGCAGTAATGATATAGTTTTGTATTTGGATAGGAACATATAAGGGCATGTTCTTTTCAACTTATGTTGATAAGTTTCAGTTCAGTTCGATTCAGTCGTAATAAGTTCAGTTTAGTTCAGTCATAATAAGTTCAGTTCAGTTCAGTCGTAATAAGTTAAGTTAAGTTAAGTTAAGTAAAATTAAGTTAGATTAATTTAAGTTAAGTTCAAAGTTGTTATTATTATTGTGTGTTGTTGTTGTTATTATTATTACTGCATAAACAAATAATTAAAATCATAATTTAAATATGAAGTTAATAAGGTTTTCATACAAAGTAATATTTTCACATAGTAATTATTAAGTAATATTTTCACATAGTAATTATTAAAACTAGTTGATGTCCATATCGTCGTCGATATCCATATCATCGTCCGTTGAATCATCGTCGGCCGTAGAAGTTCCCCCATGAGATAACCAAATTTTCTTTGATATTTTTGATCGCACTTTGTCCATTTGTGATTGTCGTGTCAGGTTGTACATGTCCAAATCTGTTGTTCCTTCGACCGTATTGTGTTGCACTTTGTCCATTTGTGATTGTCGTGTCAGGTTATGATCCATAGTTAAATTCTCAACTAATCTGGCTAGCTAGGGGAAAAATACCCATCATTTTATTTTTCAATAATAATAATAATAATAATAATAATAATAATAATAATAATAATCAAGTTTTGATTAAATTAAGTTAAGTTAAATTAAATTAATTTAATTTAATTTAATTTAATTTAATTTAAGTTAAGTTAAGTTCAGTCATAATAATTTTTATTCAGTTCATTTCAGTCGCAATAAGTTAAGTTTAGTTCAGTTTCAGTCGAAAAGAACAGACCCTAGCAATGGATAGAATTTGTGATTTGAGCACGACGAATTTAGGTGGAGAGTCAAAAAGTAGAGAGAAAATGAAGGCATGGGCCAGAATGACGTGGATTATGTTATGATATGTTAAACCCTCCAGCATACCATAAGCAATACACAAATTTTGGTGTAAGGCACACTAATGTCGATTAAGTAAAGAATAAAGAATACAGTGGAGTATAAAATAGAATACTCCTAAGAAAGGAAACATACTACTCATAGTAATATAGTATGATTATTATTATAAAATGAATAGGAGTAATAATTAGAGTAAAATAGTCGTAAGAAATGGATTAATTTAGAAGGCATAATCATCCCATCCATGTCAGCTCCACCGCGGACGGGAAGGGGAAAGCCACTATGCCGTTAAGGACCAAATATTGAGGATGGGAAAACATTTTAAAAGCATCTTCTTCTCTCTCTCTCTCTTTTTTTTCCAAGCAGCAGAAAACAGAGGAGAGAGAACACAGAGATGGGAAACTGAACCAAAATCTAAGCTGCCGACCTCGCCGTAAATCTACTTGTCTTTTTTTTTTATATTATCACTCAAATCTGAATCTCATCATTTTTATTTTTTATTTTACCCAAAAACTTTCTTTTCCCAAAAGATTTTCATCTTACACACAAATATAATACTACAAGGAAAGGAGAGAGAAGGATTTTAATTGTTGTTGGAAATTAATCTCGTGAATTGTCCCTTTCATTTCCCCTTTTTTCTTGTTTTCCTTATCTATTCTCCCTCCCTCCCTCTCTCCCTTCCTCGCTGAATTTTTATCTATTGTTTATTGTTTAGGTTTATTTGGGGTTAATAAATAAAAATAAAAATAAAAATAAAAATAAAAATCGAAAGAAAGGGTAAGGGTGTGGTGTTGTGTTGTGTTGTGGAATTGTGTTGATCAAAGAAACAAATGGTGATGGAAGACAAGGAGAGTAGTAGTTGCAACAGCAGAGCGGCGGCCGCGGAGACACCGTTGGTGCAAAATCAGAGGCAGCAGCGTCAGAAGCTTGAAGTTTACAATGAGGTTCTTCGCCGCCTTAAGGATTCCAACAATCCTGAATCTCTTCTTCCAAATTTCGACGACGAGCTTTGGGCTCACTTTAATCGTCTCCCCAATCGGTAATTCCCCAATCTCTTCTTAGATTTTATTAATCAATTAATTACTCCTCTTTATCTATCATAATTGATGTTATCGCTGCTGCTGCTGCTGATGCTACTACTACTGATTGGGATAATTATTGGACAAATGTCCTTTTTGTTTATTTATTCTTCTCTTTTACAGTAATTGATTTGAATTGAATTAAATGGATTGGTTCATTGACACTGTTGTGTTGTTGTTGTTGTTGTTGTTGTTGTTGTAGGTATGCATTGGATGTCAATGTGGAGAGGGCAGAAGACGTTCTTACGCACAAAAGACTCTTGCAATTAGCCCATGATCCCGCTAATAGACCCGTTTTTGACGTCCGTTTAGTTCAGGTTTTCTCCCCCATCTCCCTTTTTATTACTCCTTCATTTTGCGTTTCCACATTTTTAGTTTATCATACATACATACATACATACTTAGGGTTTATTGCTCATCACTGCTCCTTTTTTTTTTTTTTTTTTTTTTTTTTTTGAATGAATTACCTCTTTGTCTTTCTTTTCTCTTTGTTTTCATCGTGGGCCTTTGAGAGATTTATACCTACTTTTATTAGTTTTAAACTTGAGAGTCGAGATATTGATTAGTACTCGTATATTTCAGTTGAAAATGTATTACTCTTTGTGGGTGATTAATGTTTTCATCGGCACTGACTTCTAAGATTCCATTGGTTTGCTACAACTTTTCTGCGGGTTCTTCGGTAATTATCATGTGGATGGAACTGGTGCTACAGCTGGAAGGCAAAATCTGAGTTACTATCACTTAACATACATATACAAGTTTTGATGTTTTCTTTTTCCTACAAATAGAGCTGAAGCATATTTTATCCTTGCTTTGCATCGGTGGTGTTACGTATCTCATACTGCATATGACATTTTACCATCATGTCAATTAGTTTTCTAGAGGCATTTTGTAAATTTTCAATTCCTTGGCTGGATTATGCTTCCTTTTTTTTTTTTTTTTTTTTTTATCCCCCCCCCCCCCCCACTTTCCACATGCTAACTTGTTTTGCAATTGCTCAATTAGGTGCATCCCGTTTCTGATGGAGCTTCAGATGATAATGCTCAAGAATCTTCTCCTGTCACCCGAAAAAGGTGTGCCTTGCTATTGTTTTCCTTCCCTTGTAAGGCCCTCTATGATGCTTCATCCTAGTGGAGGGGCATATGTTTGTTTTCACTACAATTCTGATTATCTGACTGCTATCCGACTAATACTTCTTGGTTTACTCTTTGAGGTCACTCTTTTGCCTTGGTGATATAATTGCCTCTTTATTTTTGGTTTGTTTACAGTCATCCCCCACCTGCCTTTGGTTCATCGCCTAATCTTGAAGCCCTAGCACTTGAAGGAAACAAATCAAATGATGATGAGGAAGATGATGAAGCAAATGCTAGTTCAAGGCTTTTGCGGTAAACAATGCTATATGTATTTTGTGTCTTACATATATAATACATGTACCCAAATGCCTGTCTTTGCTATTAGTCTTTTTGATGGTAATCCTCCATGGAGATTTGTATTTTCAAAGTTCACTCACTATTTTAGATACTGCTTTACAAAAACTATGCCTACTTGAGGAAACTTCTAGTTAGAGGCCGATCTTCTTTAGAGGAATGACTTTCAGGAGAGGAGTACCTAAAAGATGTGTTCAATGAGAAAGTGGTACAACTTAAGACTAATTACCTAGAGGCTTCAGTATCTCATGCAGAATGAACTTGCTCAAGAGGAAGATATCTTGATTTTTAACTGTATGAGATCAATAATTCTGCAAGGATTAAGCACGTCGAGGTTAAGCCGTCTCTTAAAAAAATGGCACTGAAACTAGGAACCACTCTTCTGTTCTCAAGAGTCCCCTTGTTTGAAGTATAGAGGGACTATTGTACTGATTGCTTTTTCAAGAGGACCCCTTGTTCTCTTTTTGTAATACTCTTAGGTGGTGTTTACTTGGATGAAATTGTGATTACAATGTATTGAGCAATATATAGTTGCATACATGTTCATGGTTACTCATAAACATTGTAATTGTCATGGTGACTGTAAACATCATTACATCTAGCCATGTATGGATGATTACATTGGTTAGACTTGAGTAATTGTGATTATGTTGACTCATGTAATCAATTACACTCTCCTTGCATCCTCCTCAACCTCCTCTCTCTTCCACCTCTGCATCAACTTGCTAAAATTAGGGCATTACATTGTAATCCTATTTACTTCCCAAGTAAACAAGGCCTTACTATCAATACAATTACTCTTTTTGCTATTAACACTAACAGAGCATGGAAGTTGATATATTCTACCTTTGCTATTTTAGTATTCACAATTGCAGTTGCTGTTCTATTGTTTATGCTATCTCATAGTTCTATATATTTATGCTTATTAGTCAATCTGATGGCTACGCAGGCCCATGCATGAGATCACCTTTTCTACAGATGACAAACCAAAAGTTCTTAGTCAGGTTGGTGGTTTCATCTGTCTGAATATATTTATTAATTTCACATGAGAATATAGATTTTGAGTGCCATGGTGTTATTTTACCTACAAACTTTATTGCTGTTTTGTTTCTTGATTCTTCTTGATTGGACATTTGTGCGTCTAAATGAATACAATCAGTGTTTGATTCGTGCAATCTTTGCAGTTAACATCCTTGCTTGCTGAGGTTGGGCTGAATATTCAGGAAGCACATGCCTTCTCTACTGCGGACGGCTACTCTCTAGATGTTTTTGTTGTTGATGGTTGGCCATATGAGGTACTTCCTCTGTCTAGAATTAGTTATCACATGATGCCAATGTTTCAATATCAAGGATTTGTTGCATTTTGATCAAAGCAACCTTAGATAATATTACACCTTGCATTACTTTTTTTAGATAAGAAATACAACATAAGAGGACAATGTATCGTGTGTGTGTGTGTGTGTGTGTGTGTGTGTGTGTGTATTGTTTGACTTTCATTCAACCCAACTTTCAAAATTAACTTATCAACTTCAAAGTTCAGCACACTGATTGACTGAATTGCTGTTCAAATTTCTAGGAGACTCAGAGGCTCAGATCTGCTTTAGAAAAAGAAGTCAAAATAATTGAGGTAATTTTATTGCTTTGAAGAAGTTATTGTTTTTGTTAAGTTTACTGTTGTTGTTGTTATCATCAGTACTGTTTGTTTTCTTGTTATTGTTATTGGTTGCTTTGATCCTTTTTTCCCGCTTTGTTTATAAACTTTCTCTTCACTGTTAGATTAGGCCAATGTCAGGTGCCCAAATGAAACTTTTCCATAGTTTAATGTTGCGTTGTCCTCTTTCTTTGTTAATCCCCCCTGGATTCTCAATAGGTGATATGAATTGAAGAGGATTTGTTTTTGTTTTGATGGTAATAAACCTAATTGGTGGAAGTGAAGTGCACGAATGTTGCATCAGCTTTAGTTACTCAAGAAATTATTCACCGACTAGTTTGGAATATCACCTCTTGCACCCTTCAAAACGCTTAAGATTTCATATTCTGATGAAGTTTTAAACTGGGTGTTGTGGATTTGATTGAAGTAGAAAGGTCTAGAAAAATGCGACTCAGGCAAAAATATGACACATTTTGGGGGTTTCTGACTTTGTGCTAGCATTAGACCACTGGGATAGGAAATGGCAGTTCATAGAAAGATTGCCTTCTAAGAGGTACTTTGCAAATCTGAGGAAGATTGTTTTCCGTTGACCAGTTGGTCCAATATATAGACATGTGATTTTAGTTGAATTTTACAATTTTTGCAATCCTATCCATTTATCTTTTGCCAGTACAGAAAGTGGTATTTCTACATGTATTTACATGTTATTTCAGAGATGCTACATGTATCAACATGTGTCTATCTAAGGTTCTTCTACATTAATAAAACAGTCAACTTTCCGCGGGGGGTGGGGGTGGGGATGGGAGAGGGGAAGAGGAGAGGAAAGAGAGTAGTCATTGAGTGCTAACTGTTTAGCTGTCTCCTGAAAATAAATTCCCTTCCTTTTTAATTCTTCTTTTTTGTTTCTTTTTTGGCAGTGGTTGCTATTGAATATATGTTGTGAGTGATGAACAATGATACCTTTCTGGCTTCACAGAATTCTTCTTGGCGGAGTCAACAATCATCATCCCCTTTGGATGAGAATGAGGAAGCACCGGTTGAATCAAAGGCTGATCATGTGGAGATACCTAATGACGGTACTGATGTTTGGGAAATTGATCCCAGACTTTTGAAATTTGAGAATAAAGTTGCGTCTGGATCATATGGTGATCTGTAAGTTATTCAAACTCTTACTATAGGAACAGATGTTTCCACAACTCATGAATATTTTATCAGGTGGTTGTTCAATTGATTCAGGTATAAAGGTACATACTGCAGTCAGGATGTGGCAATTAAGGTCCTTAAGGCTGAGCGTATAAATACAGATTTGCAGAAAGAGTTTGCTCAGGAAGTATATATCATGAGGTCTGCTTTCTTATTTTTAAGCAATTCAAGATGCTTCTTCTCCATCCTATGTTTATATCTCTGATTTTTTATCATTTCTCTTTTGGAAACATGACATCATTTCCATGCTCTTGCGCAACCTCATTGCTTAACTTCTCTCAGTTAGATCAAGCAGGACTACATCATGATTGATCTGTATCATCTTGGGTGGGTTATTATTTGAAACATCGGTGAGCCATTCTGAGTTGTAGGGATGGATCTCGATGGAGGAAGTGTCAATGGCTTGGGGCAAGAAAGCATAAACTAGGCAATGCCCATTTTGTTTACCTTCTATCATGTCCTCATGTGCACTGTTGAAAAAATGCTGTGCATGGTAGATGGTGGAGATATATGATAGATTTATGCTTTCTGTGGAGTTCTTTTGTCATGTATGTTATCTGTTCAGCTAAGTGATGTTCCATGCCGCTCTGAAAGGGGTAGTATAGGTGGTCGTGGGGTTGGATTCCATGATGGAAAAAAAAGTGATGCTCCATGCCAAGGTTGTTTCTTACATTTTTAAAAAGCTCAGATTCTATGCTAGGCTTCATTTTAGATGTAGTGAGGTTCATCATGCAAGAAGGCTCTATACATTAAATCTAAAATATTGTAATCTGATTCAAATCGTTCTTCTGGCTGTATATGAGGAGTACCTTCTGTCATTTTGCAGGAAAGTTCGTCATAAGAATGTTGTTCAATTCATTGGCGCTTGCACAAAACCTCCAAGTTTGTGCATTGTTACAGGTAATCTATAAACACTTTTTTTTTTTTTTGGAGGTCCAGATGTACGCAGCCTTACCTCTAACAAGTAGAGAGGTTGTTTCTGATAGAGCCACAAAATTTTTTTTCTTTTCTTTTGAAAACACGTCAAAAAAAAAAAAAAATGTGATTATTTTCTTCCAAATACAGCTTTGGTTGGATCCTTGTATACAGCTTTGGTTGGAACCTTGTGCACTGTGTTGCCCTTGTCTTTCCACCATCTTTTGAGGAATTATTTCACTTTTCTTCATGCCTTTTGTTTAATGTTTACATTGCTTAAAGTTTTGGTTCTTTTTGCTTGGGTCACTTCTCGGAGTTGTGTACATCAAACCTAAACATTCATTTCCTTACACATGGCTCTTTTCAGAATTTATGTCGGGTGGTAGTGTGTATGACTATTTGCACAAGCACAGGGGCACATTCAAGCTCCCATCGCTCTTGAAGGTAGGAATTGATGTTTCGAAAGGAATGAACTATTTGCATCAGAATAATATCATCCACCGGGATTTGAAGGCGGCCAATCTTCTGATGGATGAAAATGAGGTAAGATGCTTGAATTATTAGGTTGTTGATTTTCCTTTTCCTCTTCCCTCTTCCCCGATCTGACTGTTCGTTTTTGATATGAATATTGATAGTTGCAAGTATGTTGATGAATCTTTTGTATTGTTACCTGTATATTGATTAGCAATTGTGCTTTTGAAGCTTTAACTTAGGTAACAAGTACTTTACTACTCCCTCTGTCCCAACCAATCGATGTTTATAAGTCTTAAATGCCACACTTCACCACTCCTCCCCCCCCCCCACCCCCCNGGGGTAGTTAACTTTGTGAAGTTATGTTCTGCAGGGTTGTGATTTTGATTTCATGATGTTTGAAGAAAGAACATGCGATTTCATGTTAAATTTCTAGTCTTTGTTAAGCTTTCCGAGACAGTAAACTCTTAGACATTTTCAGGCTCTCAGCTGTTCCTTGATGTTCTTTTTGGGAATGCACCAATAAAATCCTTCTCTTTCATTGCTTGTAGTATAGTTTTAAGCTGCCTTTATGTAATTGTTTTGGTTCTTTACCTGCTTTAGAAAGCCTATACGAATGGAAGTGTTCAAATTTACTATGTCACGACTTCTTTCTTGGCTTTATTGATGTTCGTTTGTAAGTTCAACGATATGATCTGTGGTCTCAGAATATAAATGTGCAAATTGAGAGCTTGAAGATCTCTAGTCCTGTTTTATCTTGTTTATAGACCTTTATTTAAAAGTGAATGCCACCCTTCCAAATGGCATGATTTTGAAAGGATGGCATGAGCAAGTCAACAGTAAAATGTTGCTATTTTCAGGAATGCTGAGAATCTTTTAGGAAAAAGAAACCTATCTATGTAAGGTAAATTTTATTTATTTATTTATTTATTTTGAGCGGAGGAATAGGAAATAGGTTATCTGAGAAGTTCTAAGATTTCTTGTCCTATATGTTTGGGCCAAGCTGATTGGCAAGTCCGGTAAAAGTTTTCATATGAAGTTGCATCTTCAGTACCCTAAAGTGGTCTTAAATGATTATTTTTTTAGTTTGTCTTGTGTAGTACACTATAATTACAAATGGGAGTCCCCTCCAGTCTTGCCTGAAGGACCTGGTTGGACATGAGCAATTTGCAATTGCTCCAAATTCGCTTTTGATTTCGTGGACCCCAATTGCAGTGTGCTAGCTGGAATCTTTTTCTTGGGGGGATTCTGCCCCCAATGTGGGGTTTTGAATTCTGAAGATTAGTAACTTTGAATTTCCCTGCTGCTATTCTTTTGCTAACTCTGGTTTATGGCAACCAGATTGCCCAATGACTAAGTGCCGTTATGGGTATACATAAAGTTAAAGATACTGACTTGGTAATAAGACCCTCTAATGCTGCTCTTTATAGATGTATGTTCCATTACCAGGAAGTGGTGCTGCTTGAAGTCGAGTTCTGATTTGTATGGTTAGAAGAACTAATCAAGAAATCAATCAGAAGAACTAATCAACAAATCAAGCAATCTTGGAGGGCAAACCTAACACTAACCTTGTTAGGACTAGTCGTAGAGGGGAGATCAAGTTATTTGACCTCCTTTTCTTTCTGCTTGTTATGCTTGTACTTATGTACCATCTACTCAAATTGCATTCTTGTAATCACTTATCCGTTTTCAAGTTGTTACATGGCTGTGCTGATACATTCTTAAAGGTATGGCTCACTTCATAAAAGCAATATGAGTGAATTGTATGAATGAGTTTCTTAGACAGGTCCTTGTTTTCTGCTTTATGAAGTTGCTAAAGAGCTGATGAAGTATTTATGAAACTACCTGCTATGAAACTTTGGAACTAATCTCATAACTGTTCTTGCTTGAAATTCTGCTCAGGTGGTTAAAGTAGCAGATTTTGGAGTTGCGAGAGTGAAGGCTCAAACAGGTGTTATGACTGCAGAAACAGGAACTTACCGTTGGATGGCTCCCGAGGTGTGATTCTCTTCTTCTTACTGAAGTTTGGAAGCTATATTACTTCCTTATCTCTCTCTTAATTTCTCATTATTGTATGCTGGAGATCTGGACAGTTGAGTTCCTTTTGTTATTTCTTTTCTCAGCTTGTTTTTGTGATCTTATGATTTTGTGAGAGTGGCTGTAGAATGAACATTCAATAATCAATACTAGTAGTACCTAGAGCAATAAGATGCCACTCTAGGTCATATGGAAAGTGGATAGTCATACCATTATCGAGCACTATTCCTTGTAACATGTCATGAAGCCAATTTTGAGATTAATAACATTTCATATTGGCCTTATCTAGGCCATTAAAGCTGTACCTATTTATCTTTCTCTTCAAACCCTAGAGTGGCTAGATAGATTAGCAGTCCTGCATCAGATCAGAATGAATCTTTTGGAAATTTTGATTCATATAATCGAAGAACATGCTTACACATAATTTATGTTTATTTCACCAGTTGTCATTCTATTTTCTTCCCTTATCAAGAATATTTTAATTCTGAATTTCTCATTTCTCCCTTTTGAATAAATAGAGTAACTAGAGCCATGGTAATTTTTTGGCTTTGAAGCCTGCTGCTGCATGCACTGTAGAAAGGCCGAGTTACATATCTGCTAAACAGAAACTTCTGAGCTACAGCTATTTAGCAGGCACACACCTCTAATGGGAGTTTGCCAGTTTTTCTTTCAAGCATACAAGCCAGTCCCTTTGTTTCTTCCTTGTAATTAGTCTTTGAGGTACTACGAAGTCCTTTCTTTACGTAGAACTGCTTGTATCCCTCTGGTTGAGTATGTCCAGATTCAAAATATCCTATTTAAAACAAAAAATGAAAAGAAAACAAACAGCTAGTCTCCAACTCCACTTGATTGCATTCAATTCTGTGGAGTTCCAGTGAACTTCCATATCCTATCGAAGAATGTCTAAATCTCTTGGGGGAATATGAAACCAGATGAACTGATCCTTTGCAGCTCTTGCTATATAGCGTGTTTATCTCGTCTAAGATGGTGTCTGGGTCATTACAGATTGATATTACAAGTGTTTTCCCCCCCTGCAACTGGCCTTAGCGTTCATGTCTTAAGTGGAAATTGATTTCACACTCGATCATCTACGATTTTCTGTATTCAGTCATCTCATTTGATAGGGTCTTGACTCTTGTGTGCCAACTGTTCTCATACCCAAATGTCAAACAGGATTGAACACTTGTGTCATTTTGGCTTTAATATGCTGGTACTTTAATGTAGGACAATTTTGTAAGGTTTGAATCTGATAGGAACAATGGAAGAGGCATATTGATGGAAAAATTATGTGTTTGTCAGTGCATTGCTTGCTGATATTATGTTGTATTCTCACTATTTTCCAAATTCAAGGTTATTGAACACAAGCCATATGATCACAAAGCTGATGTGTTCAGTTTCGCAGTCGTATTGTGGGAGTTGCTAACAGGAAAGGTACGAAATCTGGGTCTCAGTTGGATTATAAATCACAAAGTTATTTTCTTCATTTTTCCTTGAGTCACATTTTGCAATGTTTTACGGTACAGCTTCCCTATGAGTACTTAACTCCGCTACAAGCAGCTGTTGGTGTGGTGCAGAAGGTAAACCTAATTTTCCACTGCCAATTGTAGCATAGTAAAACAAGGAATGCTTTGTGTCTCCTTATTGATTCTTGCAGTTGGTGTGGGTTGGGAATGGTAATATCTATACAGTTATATTAAAAGGCAGGAAAATTGGTTTCTAATAAAATCCAACCTTTTAGCAAGTTGCAAAAAATAATCCAACCTTTCATATTTGCACAGAATAATCCCACCTTTCACTATAGTTGGATGAGACAGTCTCAGGTGGATGTCGTTACCTTTTCCATTAGATTTTAATGACGTAAAATGAAATCCAATAAAAAGAAAAGGAAATAATAGTCAATTTCGCGTCATAAAAATCGAAGTGAGAAGCTAATTGCGTCCACCCGGGATCGTTTCGTGCAACTATAGTGAAAGGTGGGATTATTCTCTGCAAATATAAAAGGTGGGTTTATTTTTTGCAACTCGCTGAAAGGTCGGATTATTAGAAACCAATTTTCCTATAAGGCAAGGAAAAGAAACTATAATGAACTGTGTCACCCTCATAAAAGAATACTATCATTAATAACGTGAAGACATTAATAATGTGAAGAGACCATAGATGGGTGTACAACAGGGGATTAAGGGAACTTCTCGATACACAACTAAACATAAAAGAAAAGCACCTAATTTAATGCAAGGAAAATTTTGATTTTGGATACCCGAGATTTGGCCCAATCTCACTTTGGGTACCAATAATTTCAAATTCAATGATCTCATATTAGGCATCCATACTTTTTAAAGTGAATCGTTTTTTNACTTACTGACGCCATTAGAGATCGTCAAAGTGGTGCACGGCCAAACCTCGGGTAGTCGGGTACTCAAATGAAAATTTTCCTTGATGCAAAGTAAAGCACCTCATAAGGTCATTCATAGACGTTTTACTATTCATTACAACATAGAACTACTAACTAACATCCTCTGCATCAGATACCTAAAAACGCTGATTTTAAGAAATAAATAGGGGTTGAGGTGATAGGAAATTGTCCAGAGCATGTTGGTATGACAAGTTCCTTCCATGTTGTCATCTGTCTTCTTTATCATGCAAGTCGCTTGTTAATTTAAAAATCCTGGTACGTATGTCTTGATATTGTGTATTCAGGGTCTACGGCCGACAATTCCAAAGAACACTCATCCGAAGCTTGCTGAGCTGCTTGAGAGATGCTGGCAGCAGGATCCGGCACTGAGACCAGATTTCTCCGAAATCATACCAATTTTGCAGCAAATAGCAAAGGAGGTAAACTGATTACAAAGAACTTCATCTAGCTAGTACCACATAGTTCATGGACAAAAGAATTAGCAATTACGCTGTCCTGATTTTGACCGCTGCAGTATTTTTTGTAAGAACCGAGTTAGGTATACCCTCCAAGATTGATGACTGTGAGATGTGGAAATTACTGATCCGAGTGTCCCGATCTTTTCTATGTTATCTCTTAATTTAGGAGGGCATTTGGATTGGGGGTAAATTAATTAGGGGGTAATGGATAGAGGGTAAAATAAGAGGGTGGAGATGGTGGTGGACAGGTGGGTGATAAAAGGAGTGGGGAAGGGGCGTTCCCCTACCCTCCTAGCCCCTAGAGGAATAATTCCCCCCTTTTCTCTACTTTCTTGTTCACCATGTTAAAACTGTGCATATATCTAAATGAGTTGTGTATGAGCAGGTTGGCAATGGAGATGAACGTAACAAGGACAAACAAGGTGGATTCTTTTCAGCTCTCAGACGAGGCCATCACTGAAACAACTTGGACATTTTCTTTGCATCGTGTGATCAGACCTTTGTACCTAGTTTCTAATTGTCTAGGTCATTTTGCATCCGCGCTTTGCACCTACTACAGTGTACAGTGATTTGTCGATACGGCGTGTATTAACTGTTATTTTATAGGTTGCTTCCTTTATCGAAGAAGTGGACATTCTTTATAGTATCCCCCATAATTTTGGTTTGGTGCAGCTTCTGCATCAACGGACAGGGGTCAGAGTGGATGAGCATTGTACTTGTTGAAAACTGCGGCGGCAAAAAAAAAATGACAATAACTGATATCTATTTCTGCTGTCAAGAAGATTTTGAGTATTCCCAAGCTTTGTGTTGGATTTGTTAATTTCTATATACCAACAGATCCAAAAAGCCTGTAGTAGTAAAATTGCATATTCTTGATGTGTTCTAAGCTGGTGGTGCCCAATCTCAGGAAACGCACTAAGGTTTCTTCCCTGTTTCTGTAATGAGCTCCAGAAAGATTGGTGGTACATGAATTTTTGTAGACCTTCAGTAAGGAATTACTACTCCAAAATATCGTTTATTCATAATTGTTGAGACTTAGCCATTTCCCGTTTAGCTGCAAACATCAAAGAAGATGCAATTTATCATAGCAAATCTTATGCATAGGAGTAATAAAGCCTAGTTTAGATTGCTCTTTTTCGATAGCAGTGTACGCCACTGTTTAAAGGATCTCAACAGTCCAATCCTTTTGCACTATGAATAGCTTGATTACCAGTACCACACCTAACTCATGATGATTGAGAGCTGAGGGCATCAACCATCAATGATAAGAGCACTAGTTTCCACTCCAGCAGTTGACAAGCTTCCAGAAATCTATTCCGTTTAGTAGTAGCCGAGAGTGATGAAGCACGAACTTAACAAATGCTCAGTTCATTTCACCGTCAGTATTCTATATTCAATACTGGAACTAGTTGTTTGTTTTGCATATTGTTAGTCATTCATATAGCTAAAGTAAATACGAGTAAAAGCTTTTTCGAATCTCTAATTGTAGTGAATACTTATGTATATGTAGTCACACTCTGCTTGTGGTCGCTCTTGGGTGACTTCCAATAGATCAAATGCTGGATTTGTTTGATGATCATGCAGCCGATCTGAAATGTTACAAATCCATTAGCAGGAGCATTTTCCATTAAGACAAGTCAGAAGCTTATATAGTAAGTACATGTTTGCTCTTCACTCGTGCAAAAACTTAGGCCTTGTGCCCTTATAATCAAGGGCCAAAGTCCAATTGTAGACCCCAAGTCGAGTACACTGTACATATAATCAAGGGCCAAAGTTCAATTATAGACCCCAAGTCGAGTACATATAATCAAGGGCCAAAGTCCAATTGTAGATCCCCCCGTCTCAAGTGGAGTGAGAATGTGAGAGTGACTGACATTTGGATTTCGAAATAGAGAGGGAAAAGAACGCACTTGACGGGGGGGAGAGAGAGAGGAAAGAGAGGAAGAGAGGAAGAGAGGAAGGCAGCAGCCATCAGCCACCAGGCATTCGCCACACGCCACACGCCACCCGCCACCCGCCACCCGCCACCCGCCACCATGAGTAGCCTGTCGATGTTGGTGCACGAGCTTCGAGAACGAATAGCAGCTTCATCTTCAACCCCTCTCAACAAGGACGACGATGTCGGCTTAGAGACTAGGTTTCGCGCCGTTCTTCCTAATCTTCTCAACGCCTATGTCGTCGCCTCTCCCTCAGGTTTCAATTTCAATCATTTTCATGAATGAAATTACCACAATTTGAGCATATAATTAATTAATTAATTAAAAATGTTCTTCTTCCTTTTTCTTTCTTTTTGTAGCGAATGAGAGGGAAGTAACTGCAGTATTAAAGCTGCTGAATCATACCGCCAAGAATTTCCCTGGAGTTTTTTACCACGGCAAATCCAACGCCGTCGTGCCTCTTATTGGTCGCATCTTACCTTTCTTTGCCGAGCCGTCCTTTCGGTATAATTAATTCTTCCTTTTCCCTTACTGAAAATGAGCAGTTTTCATTTTGCTCACTGATTATTATACATGGTTGGTCATCCTGTGTACTTGAACTACATGCGTTGCTTGACAATGATTACAAACGTCCTGTCAAGACATAATGTATCATTTGGTTATCAATTTATCAACAATATAATGCCCAATGGGAGAAGATTAGACTTTACCACAAGTTATACAAGTGATAGAGGTGGCAAGTTCAACAAGTTCATTATGAAGAAAAGGTGTTCTATTTTTTAGATACCATGGCCCATATCCATTTCTTCTTAAAATCTTAACTTGAGAATGGAACATAATAAAAACATATGTGCATTACCTTGGTCTAGCTATCTTCAGCCTACTATGTGAAAATGTCTTGTTCAGGAACTAATAAATGCTATTTCAGGGGCCGACATGGAGTCATTTTTGAAGCTGTTGGGGCGCTTCTAGCTTTGCTTCGAAGTGGGGATCGAGATGCATATCGACTGTTTTTCATGGATGGCATGTTGGTGGTTGAAGGTGGGTACATATCTGCATTCTTATTATTTTTATTCATTGATACATTCACATATGGTTTGACTAGATATAAACAGTACACCTTGATATGTCAACTCATGCAATTCAAATCTTACATACTTCGAGTAACAATGTGGAATGGTGGCAGGTCCGAACATATCTCTGCTACCTTTGGGCTCAACTGGGTCAAGCCCCAATCACCAGTCTATACACTTTGGTTATGAAAATTTTACGCTCCAACTTGCCTTTCTTATGTGCAGATCTTATTTATGTAGCATCACTGTACTCCAGCAAATTGAGCTTTACAGAACCTGTTACGGTATCTCTAAGATGCTTTTCTGATTCATTTGCTGAATTATCTGATGGTGGAGCTCTTCTGAGTGATCTGCCAGAGTGTAGCAAGCCTGGTGATGGTTATGGCATTTCAGTTGATCTCACACTAAAGGAGAGGTGGCAACCATTTTCTACTTGGATCATTCGGCTCCTAAGTAAATGCTTGACTGAGGGAACTCTTTACGTGGAAGGACTTGTGACACCTTCTTTCATTTTGTCCCTATGCTCCATGTTATGTTATAAAGATGCTGATTTGCATATGGTTGGTGGCATCAACTTAGTTGGCACTCCTTGCTTTTTTCCATAAATGATATGAAATTTTATTTTCCTTAGTTCAACTCATATATTACTAACGTTGTCCTCATGTTGTTGTCAACATGTTTTGTGCTAGGCATGTTTTGACTTCGCTCGCATAATTGGAACAACTATGAATTATAAAGTTGTTCCATATGAGAAATTAATTCTCTCCATAACAATTATTTTAAGTGAAGCTGATGGCAACCTTCCTATGTGCAGGTATGTAGAAAGTGTCATAGTGATAAATACAAGTCTCTTGTTGTCTGAAATTTCTTACTGACAGAAGGTGGCGTTCTTTCAGAATATTTTGTTTCCATTTTCTGTTTTACCTTGAGGGGCTCGTTTTTTTTGCAAAACCCTGTTTATGTTTCATTCAGGAAATGGACGTTTGCCAGCCTGCCTCTTGATGCCACTGAATAAATTCTTTCGTAAAAGTAGTATAATGGGTGTCGTTGGATAGGTTGTGGCTGTCACAGTGTTGATTTTTTATTGGCCATATTAGCTCTTTACCCCATTATGTGTCCGTTTTTCACGTATCTGCAAGCTCAGAAACTGACGTGGAAGGGAGATTGTTTGATATACATGACTCGGTGGATGAGCGTTGTGTTTCATAAGTGCACAATGTATGATTGGGGCAGGCGGGGCCCAAAGGATTTTTTTTGGGTCATTAACTAGAATGGAAGCAATTTAAAGGATTGAGTCTAGGATACTTGGGAAAAAATGTGATACTTTTATGTGCCCACGTTTTCCGCGCCTCTCTCTCTCTCTCTCTCTCTCTCTCTCTCTCTCTTCCTCATCTTTGCAATTTGCGAACACCGCAATTACTTATGGCTATATCTTGGCTCTTTATAGCCATTGTTCAATGCTTCAACATTCGCTTGATTTATTTGATGCAAGTAGCCTACAAACAACAGCCATGGTTTTCTCACATTTTCTTCACATGGAATTTGATTATGATGAAAATATCAGATGTTTTTTTTGCTTCTTTTCTCTTAGACACATAGCTGTTTTTGTTTTTTTCTTTTGCAGAGACATGGTTTTTGATTCCACGATTGGTAGTTGCCTTCATGCTTTGCATTCCAGGTGTCGTGATGATGTTGTTTTAACTACGGCTCCCGAACTAGTTTCTGTGTTCTATAACTCTTTGCCACGAACAAAGAGTTCTGAGTTACAGGTCAATTTTTTAGCTTATTTATTTTCATTTAAATAGACGATGGAATATATATGTACTCTTATGCATGTTATATCTGTCTATGAAACATTCCCCGACAGGTTGCTCTATGCAGCGCATACGTGAGGATTGCTAAAATTTGTCCTCCCCATATCTGGAAGCCAGCATCTCTTATTAATATGATTCATTCCTCGGACATTTGCTTCATGTTACGAGATTGCTTCGAGGTGGCTCTTGCTGTTCTTGGTCCTCATCTTGTTGGAGGAGGCAGCATAAGTGATATTTCTCTGGGTTGGTCAGCAACATGTAACGGAAGGTCAGAGAGGTTGACATCTGGGTGTAAAAGATCATCTGAGGACTTGGGAACTTCCAAGATCAAGCGTCAGAAGGTAGATGGGGAGGAGGTGGGGTGTGAATCTGATAGGTCGGGAGCATACAGTTCCAATCAGATACTTTTAGAGACAAATGAACAATATGCTTCAGATATGTGCACGTCACTTGTTTCATATGTGGACTTTCTGAATCCTCCAACTCCAATAGTTGATACCAAAGTTGTTGGAGAAGAAGTTGCACTGGCAGCTCTTAGCATGCTTTGTATAGTCTTTTCTAAATACCCGAATACGAATTTATCCTTTACCATCTTTCAGAAGATTCGTTTATGGATCCCTTGGATTTGTGAGCAGGTAGGAAGCAAGCTCAAGTTTGGGTATCTTTCACAGTATTAACCCAGTGTCCTGAGTCTGATACAGTGTTCTTTCCAATGTAGGCAAGTCAAGCTAACCCAATCAGATTTGACTTGACAAGCTATCTGGAAGCATTGCACACTATATTATTATTGCCAAGTAAGAAATGGACGTTATGTCTGTTGTAAGAATACTTAAGTATATAAGTTAACATATTCAGGAACATTTTGCCTCCTTGCCCCATCATGCATGTGTTATATGCACTATTTCATTGGTATTCTGTACTTCTTTGAATCATTCTGTATCCAGAAACTTCTACAGCCTATCAATAGTTTTTCCACATATGAAAGGTGAAACTTTGGTGTGAAAATAATGTGAGCTAATATGTACTTTATGACTTAGAATGTGAGCTTCTATTCCTCCTTTTTTTTAAGGACTACTACAAAGTTTTTCTTGTGACTCATACAGGTCCATTTTCTGGACATGTGAAACACATTTGGAAGGACAATGATAATCCAGATCTTATATTTTCAATGCTTAAGCTTCCATGGACCGATTTTCTTCAGGTCATCAACACCCATCAGCCATGGAGAACAAAATGCCTCTCTATTCAAGTGTTGTCAAAGATTGGTCCTATATCAGAGTCTCGACTTGATGTTTTGGATTTGGGTCTTAATGATGACTTGGAAGAAGTGAGGATGGAGGCTGTCATTTCTATGCCGTTAATTGTCCTGAAATCTGAATTTCATGCACTCTCGCCTGTTTTGAGTCGGCTAAAGTAAGTGAAGAATATGATCTATATATTTGATTGTGTTGCAGTTCAGAATACTAAGTTATGGTGCCAAATAATATGAAATTTGGTAAATATGCCCCTTTTGCAATAGAAGATTGCTTTAGCTACATTACTGAAAGCAATCTCATTACTTACACTCCATGCTCATAACAACATAAACTGTCACACTGGATATGTTAGCAGCAATGATGCTATGCTAACTTTTGTATTTATACCACATTGCTAATGCTACCTCCTTTTTTTTTGGTTTTCAAACTGCAGCTTGCTTCAGAAAGAGGTGCATGTGAAAGTCAAACAAGTAATTTCCTTTGCTCTAGGTTATCTGTCATGCCTACTTGGATTCTATCGTGATGGTACAAATGCAAATGAGTACAAAATATCGTTTCATGGTAATAAAAAGCACCATGTGATGCTCAACTCTTTATTGCAAGGGTTTTGGTGTTCGAAGTGTGACCAGAGTGCTGGTATTGTAGATACTTGGTACTGTGCAGTCCAGAGTACCACTAACAAAATATGCATGGACACCACTGATCGCGGCTTTGATGACTTAAAGTCATTGTTCTTCAGTTTCCTGTATGATGAGTCCTCAGAGGAGGTCCAAGTTGCCTGCGTTGAAGTACTTCATCGGATCATCATACATGTAGAGAGGAGTATTTTGCTGAAGACCAGATCTGAGTGGATCAAATGTATTGAATTCCTACTCCTTCATAGAAAGAGGTCTTTGAGGGAAGCATTCTGCACTCAGATTGGGTTTTTCCTGGAGGACTCTATTTTGATTTGCTTATTTCCAGAGACAGAGACATCAAATACTGGTAAAAAGCGGATGTTCCTTGATAAAATAAAGGGAGCACTAGCAGCAACTGATGATCCCCAAATTGTTGAAACTTTGTTGGAGACTGCAGCAGAGATTATGTTGGCAGTTGATCTAAACAGTCAAGTTTTCTTATCCTCACTTGTTCTATTAGTTGAAAAGCTTGATGATCCCCATCTGACTGTGAGATTAACTGCTGCAAAGTTAATTCATAGGTCTTGCAATGTTCATTCTAGAGGAGGATTTGAACTAGTTCTTTCAAAGGTTTCTCATATACGAAATGAGCTATTTGAGTATTTGTGCCCAAGGATTGTAAGTCATACTAAAATGGTGAGAGAGTTTGCAGAGGCTGTTCTTGGGATTGAAACTAGAGGTCTTGTCCTCAAAATGATTCCAGTTGTTCTTCCAAAGCTTGTTGTCTCTCAAGAGAATGATGATCATTCAGTCATTATTTTGAAGGAAATGGCCAAGTGCTTGGACATAGAAATGGTGGAATTGATTGTTGATTGGTTACCAAAAGTGCTTGCGTATGCCCTTCGTCGAGCAGATGGAAAAGAGTTGCTGTCTGCATTGCAGTTTTACCATACACAGACAGGATCTGACAAGCAAGAAATATTTGCTGCTGCATTACCTGCATTGTTGGAAGAGCTGGTGTGTTTTGTGGATGGATATGATCAAGATGACATAAGTCAAAGGTACAAATCTTGATAGTCGAAATATGGTGGATGACTATAAATATTGCTGTATTTTAATTAATTAAAAAATCAGGCTACTTGAATATGGCCTATGTGTTAGAACCTGCCCTAGTCGAAGCCGACCGTGTCACTATGACCTTGAGTGCATCACTTACAGCTATTCGACTTTTATTATGATTTAGGAGACAAAGCTTTGTATAAGGTTCCTGCCATTTTTTTTTTTCATTTATTCTCTTTGCTTCATGTGAAATATGACATGCAATAATTAATGTGGTATCAGAAATTGTGCTGAGCATAGTGACATTATTTTCCTTTCAAGTAGTAATCTATTTACAGTTTCCTCCTCACATTCTAGAATTGGTAGGTCTCATGATCTCAGGGTTACTTAAGATGAGAATTTAGCTATCCATGCTTTGATGCTCATGAGCATTTTCACCGATGATTATTTAACTAACATCTGTAGGTTAGAAAGAGTACCACAAATGATAGAAGAAGTTGCCAAAATTCTGATCGGAAGTGAAGATCTTCCTGGCTTTTTAAAGCATCATTTTGTTGGGCTTCTGAACAGTATTGATAGGAAGATGCTCCATGCAGAGGATGTCTCTTGGCAGAAGCAAGCCATTCAACGAATAGAAATGTTGATAAGAATGATGGGTCCACACCTTAGTACCTATGTGCCGAAACTGATGGTGCTTCTCATGCACGCAGTTGAGAAGGAGTCACTGCGCAGTGAGGGCCTCTTTGTGCTACATATCTTCCTAAAGCAGCTGGCAATGCTGTCACCATCTAGTGTGAAACATGTCATATTTCAAGTGTTTGCGGCTCTGATTCCATTTTTAGAGAAAGAAAAAGATAAACCTTCTCTGCATTTAGATAAGATTGTCAATATCTTAGAAGAGCTTGTGTGTGAGAATAAGTTGATACTGAAGCAACATATCCGCGAATTTCCTCTATTGCCCAGCATGCCAGCATTGGTAAAGGTGAACCAAGTCATACAAGAAGCACGGGGATCAATGACTTTGAAGGATCAACTGCGAGATGCAGCTGATGGCTTGAATCATGAGAACTTAAATGTGAGGTATATGGTTGCCTGTGAGCTCAGCAAACTACTGAACCTTAGAAAGGAGGATGTGGCAGCAGTGATTTCCAATGAAACTGACTTGGATATCACTGTTTTAAGCTCTTTGATCACGTCCTTACTAAGAGGATGTGCAGAAGAATCAAGGACTTCGGTCGGGCAGAGGCTAAAAATGGTATGTGCTGATTGTCTTGGAGCATTAGGTGCAGTTGATCCTGCCAAGGTAAAGGGATCATCATGTCAAAGATTCAAAATTCAGTGCTCGGATGATGATTTGATATTTGAATTGATACATAAGCACCTCGCCAGGGCATTCAGGGCTGCCCCAGATACCATCATCCAAGACTCTGCTGCACTGGCAATTCAAGAGCTGCTGAAGTTTGCTGGTTGTGAAGCATCTCTTGATGAGAATGCCGCGGCATCGATATCCCAGAAACTGAAGAGTACTTTAGTTGGGTCCAAGGGTTTGAATAACTGTCAAGTCATGAGTGGAAGGGGTCAACGGTTATGGGACCGTTTCTCTAACTATGTTAAGGAGATCATAGCACCATGCTTAACCTCCCGATTTCAACTTCCATCTGTGGCAGATTCTACATCTTCTGGGCCTATATACCGCCCCTCTTTGTCCTTCAGAAGGTGGATCTTTCTTTGGATAAAAAAACTCATAGTGCATGCTACTGGTTCTCGTGCAAGCATTTTCAATGCTTGTCGGGGTATAGTGCGCCATGATATGCAAACATCAATATATCTGCTACCTTATTTAGTTCTTGATGTTGTTTGCCATGGTACGGAGGCAGCACGGTATGGTGTAACAGAAGAGATTTTGTCAGTCCTTAATGCAGCTGCCTCAGAGAACAGTGGTGCAGCAGTTCATGCTATTGGTGGTGGGCAAAGTGAGGTCTGTATCCAAGCTGTATTTACCCTGCTTGATAATATGGGACAATGGGTTGATGATGTGGAACAGGACATAGCACTTTCCCAGTCTCTTTCATCATTATCTTCTAAACAGACTTCCAAGTTTAGCAACACAACTACAAACTGTTCATCTGATTCAAACCAACTTCTTGCGCAGTGCAAATATGTGTCTGAGCTGTTGGCTGCTATTCCAAAGGTAACCCTGGCAAGGGCGTCCTTTCGGTGTCAGGCTTATGCGAGATCATTGATGTACTTTGAGTCACATGTCCGGGGAAAATCAGGTTCATTTAATCCGGCAGCTGAGAGGAGTGGCATCTTTGAGGATGACGACATATCATTCCTGATGGAAATATATAGTGGCCTGGATGAGCCAGATGGTCTATCAGGGTTGGCAAACTTACGAAAGTCAGTGAGCTTACAAGACCAGCTTTTAATAAACAAGAAAGCTGGAAACTGGGCAGAGGTCTTAACTTCCTGCGAGCAGGCTTTGCAGATGGAACCCATGTCAGTTCAGAGACATTCGGATGTTCTTAACTGCTTACTTAATATGTGTCATCTACAGGCGATGGTCACTCATGTGGATGGGCTAATATCTAGGATTCCTCAATACAGGAAAACATGGTGCATGCAAGGTGTGCAGGCAGCATGGAGGCTTGGCAGGTGGGACTTGATGGATGAGTACCAAAAAGGAGCTGACAAAGAAGGCTTGCTTTGTAGCAGTTCAGAGAGTAATGCTACATTTGACATGGATGTTGTGAAAATCCTCCAAGCAATCATGAAAAAAGACCAGTTTGCAGTTGCTGAGAAAATTGCCTTGTCAAAACAAGCTCTTATTGCTCCATTAGCTGCTGCAGGCATGGACTCCTATGCAAGGGCTTATCCATTTATAGTAAAGCTTCAGCTGTTGAAAGAGCTGGAAGAATTTCATGATCTACTTGTTGGCGAATCTTTCTTGGAAAAGTCTTTTCATGTTGGAGACCCAGTATTCATGAAAGTCATACAAAACTGGGAGAACAGGCTAAGATTCACACAACCATCTCTTTGGGCACGGGAACCACTTTTAGCTTTCAGGAGACTTGTTTTCGGTGCCAGCGGTCTAGGTGCTGAAGTTGGGGATTGCTGGCTTCAATATGCAAAGCTTTGTCGCTCTGCTGGTCATTATGAGACTGCTAATAGAGCAATTCTTGAGGCAAAGGCTTCTGGTGCACCTAATGTTCACATTGAAAAGGCCAAGCTTCTGTGGAGCATGAAGCGATCTGAGGGTGCAATTGCTGAACTGCAGCAGTCTCTTTTAAATATGCCAATGGAGGTCGTTGGTTCTGCTGCTATATCTTCTATAACTAGCCTTTCTTTGGTTCCACTGAACCCGCAACCCCTTAAATGTGATACGCAAGCTCTGAATGAAAATCATGATATTGCAAAGACTCTTCTTTTGTACTCGAGATGGATCCATTATACTGGACAAAAGCAAAAAGAAGATGTGATGAGTTTTTATTCTAGGGTGAGAGAACTTCAACCTAAGTGGGAGAAAGGGTACTTCTATGTTGCTAAATATTGTGATGAAGTACTTGTCGATGCCAGAAAACGTCAGGTGGAGATTGTTGACACTAATTCAAAGATACCACCTGCCTCTGCTGTCTCTAATAGTTTGAATAGTGAGAAGCCTTGGTGGGTTTACCTTCCCGAAGTGCTATTATTTTATGCTAAAGGCCTTCACAGGGGTCATAAGAATCTTTTTCAAGCCCTTCCAAGATTGTTGACCCTCTGGTTTGACTTTGGAAGTGTATATCAGCAAAGTGGCTCATCATCAAATAAGGATTTAAAAAGTGTTCATCTGAAGGTAGTACTTTGATAGTGAGTTTAGTTTCTTGGTCTATATCTGATGCTTTCAAAACTGCTTCATGATCTAGTTTTTATGATAAATATGCAGGTAATGAGTATAATGCGAGGGTGTTTGAAGGATTTGCCAACTTATCAGTGGCTAAATGTTTTACCACAGTTAGTCTCTAGAATTTGCCACCAAAATGAAGAGATTGTTCGATTGGTAAAACACATTATCACCTCTGTGCTCCGGCAGTACCCTCAGCAAGCTTTATGGCTAATGGCTGCAGTTTCTAAATCGACTGTTCCATCACGGAAACAAGCAGCTGCAGAGATCATGCAAGCAGCACGCAAGGGGTCCACTTCACAAAATGCTCGCAACGACTTGTTTGCTCAGTTTGCCAGCCTGATTGATCATCTGATTAGGCTGTGCTTTCATGCAGGCCAACCAAAGGCAAGGACAATCAATATCTTAACTGAATTCAGTGCTCTGAAGAGAATGATGCCACTAGGAATTATTATGCCCATTCAGCAATCTCTTACTGTTAAGTTGCCAACATGTGCTTCAACTTTGGTGGACTCATCTAATATCTTATCAGCTATTGATCTTCCAACAATAACAGGAATAGCTGATGAAGCTGAGATTCTTTCATCTCTTCAACGGCCGAAGAAAGTAAGCTCCTTCTTGACATGCGTATGTAATTTGAAGTTACTTTCATGCCTTAATCATCCCATTCTTCTTCATCTTATGGCGTCAGTATTAGATTCATATGGATCTTAAATGGTTGCATGTAAACAATTGTGATGGATGTTCGGTTTTTACCAGAGCAACGTTGAGGCTGTAGAGATTATGGCAGTCATGCTAGCTTGTCCAAATTTGATATTCAAATGCTGCATTGATTTCTTTGTTTCGTTGTTCTGTTGTTCTCTATTTGTATCTCTTTTAAATGTGCTTGATTGCAGGTTTCAGTTCGCTCAAGTGGGTTGCATAGTTAAAGCACATCGATTTTCAGAACGTGATTTCACGTGAACCTCAAATATGACCCTAAAGGGCGTTATGCCTTCAAAATTCTACAGCTGTGATCCTGTAGAATAGTTCTTTAACTAGACTTGATTTAATTTTCTTGTGCAGGTTGTTCTTGTCGGAAGTGATGGCATTGAGCGAGCCTTCCTTTGTAAACCCAAAGACGACCTACGGAAGGATGCCCGTATGATGGAATTCAACTCTATGATAAATCGTCTGCTGTCAAAATGTGCTGAAAGCCGTCGTAGGAAACTCTATATTCGAACTTTCGCAGTAATTCCTCTGACTGAGGATTGTGGCATGGTAGAATGGGTGCCTCACACTCGCGGTCTCCGACATATTCTTCAGGATATTTATATAACATGTGGAAAATTTGACAGACAGAAAACAAACCCTCAAATTAAGCGGATATATGATCACTGCCAAGGGAAAATGCCAGAAGATGAGATGTTGAAGACCAAAATTCTTCCGATGTTTCCCCCCGTTTTCCACAAATGGTTTTTAACTACTTTCTCAGAGCCTGCAGCCTGGTTTCGAGCCCGGATTGCTTATGCACATACTACTGCAGTGTGGTCCATGGTGGGCCATATTGTAGGCCTTGGAGATCGACATGGTGAAAACATCTTATTTGATTCCACTACAGGAGACTGCGTTCATGTTGATTTTAGTTGCTTATTTGACAAAGGCTTGCTGTTAGAAAAGCCTGAGCTTGTGCCTTTCAGATTGACCCAGGTGAGGGAAGGAGATGGTGTTTGCATCTTGTCGTGAAATTTCTCTTTACTCTGAGGGCTTATAACTGCTTTTGTCCCCCCCCCCCTTCCCCCGCCTTTTTTTTTATTTTTGTAATTTATTTTTGTAATTTATTTGTATGAGGGTATCCAAGATTGGTTCCTTCGCCAAGATTTTGGTTTCCTCTTCAAAGCATGATGGATGATCTATATCTATGTTGAATCTAAGTTGCAAGTTACTGTTCTAATTCAAGATATATTGTGGTACTGTGCAGAACATGATTGATGGATTGGGAATTACTGGACATGAGGGAGTTTTTCTAAAGGTCTGTGAGATAACTCTTTCAGTTCTGAGAAGTCACAGGGAGACTCTCATGAGTGTTCTCGAAACTTTCATTCATGATCCTCTTGTCGAGTGGACAAAATCTCACAAGTCGAGTGGGGTGGAAGTTGAGAACCCACATGCGCAGGTTCGATCATCTCTTCTGCTAGTTCTCTTCAGCATTGATTCCCAGGTTCTTGTTGTATGAAGCTGCTTTTAATTTTTATTTGAATCAACCGTTAAGCAATGAACAAACCTAACCTCAGACAGAAGAAAGAGTAGGATATCATAAGCTTCGCATCAGTAGCCACCCATCCTAATACACAAAGCAACATACTTCCTCCACCCAAAATACATTGCAAACTCTTTGAACATGCCATCCTAGGAAGATGTTTCTTCACTCAAACTGGTCATCCTCCTCTCAAGGCCTTTTTTAAAAATCACACTTACGGAATTCATTGTGGGCTGGAGGAAAGTTTTTTATTTTTTGGGAAAATCACAAATGTCACTATCATATTCTAAACAATTAGTGGGGGTTGTGCTGACTCAGTTCTCCTACAGTGGTGAATTAACATTTTTCTGTTCTTCATTTCTGCATCGCATCCTTTTGTATTTTTTCCCACAATTGTCTATTATAGAGAAGTGACATTTTGGGTTATTATTACATTAAAGGATGGCATATATCATTCGGGTCAGTGGTGCAACTGGCACTTGAAATTTGTATCGCTAATGTTCTTCTGAGACACTGGGCTATGCTTTTGAGTTTGTAGGTTACAATAAAAGGGTGAAGAATTGTAAGGAAGAGTTGAGCAACTCAACCCTACCTTACTATGTATGGATGATTAAACAAGAGTAAGAAAGGAGGGAACAAATTGGGATAGGGTTACCTAGCTAGCTTCTCTATGGTCTAGAGTTTAGACTCTAGGGAAGCAGGGGCATTTAAGAGTTATACTATTTAGGTCCTGAGAAACTGGGCTAACTTGTAATTGGTTTCTTTTATACAGAACACCTTGTCCCCTTTATGTGTACTTTTGATACCCATTAACACAATCTTTACTTAAAAGGAGGGAAAAGAGTAAACTCCAGTTCACTATTAACCTCGTTGAGAC
>BSSO01000879.1:0-27848 GCA_030267885.1 Mesembryanthemum crystallinum
TTTCCCTCACTTAGTGGATAAAATTGACAAAGTGATTATTGTTTCAAGCTAGAAAATGTTAGTTTTCATACGCAAAATTACTATAACGATCATTGTAAACTAACTGGTTGCCTTAATGTAATATGCCACATCAGCAAATTGACGGAAAAAGTAACGCAATTACAGGCAAGTATTAGAGTGAAACTATTATTCAGATCTCAGGTCATCAAAATGAGAATAGTTAAAATTGAGATCACCAGTTTAATATTACACTATACGTCAAGGTACCAAAATGGAATTTTTCCTAAAATTACGTAAACAAACCGGCAATCCAATCGATTTTGTATTGAAATGCAGAGTTGGGGTCAGTGAGTCATTGAGATAGTTTCCAAAAGTGACTCTCAGTGTGGGGGCCAAACTCCTCAAATAATTGATCACGGATATTATGTTTTTGTCAGCTAAGAAAACGATGCATTACTGTACATGCAATATTAGTAGCAACAATTAAACCTAATAATAATATAAACAATAATAATAATAGTAATAATGAAGAAGATTTGAATTACTCTTGAGGGTGTAGATATTTGAATTATTAATCCTGTAATCGTGTCAATACGTTCACGTGAAACAACTTAGGTAGGCAGAAATGGAGAAAAGTGTTGCAAACAATTACTCATCTACTTATATTAATACATAAAACTGGATTGTTAGACTTATCAAATTGAAAGCTACTACTAAGACGAAAGCTTCATAATTCATATACATTAAATTCAAAGTCTTTGAATTTCATATAATAGTTCAAACATTTACAATTATGTATAGAAAAAAAATCACACATTTTTGACATAAAAGGCTACCTATATTTCTTTGGATGATGACATTATAATTTTCTAGAACACATTTTAGTCTGAGTTTTGATTAGACTTTAGAGAAGTCATGACTTAAAAGCTGTTTCTTCAATCAGCTATGCCAAAAAGAATTGACAACCTACCTTGATTTGTCACCTATATATTGGTCATATGTTCCCTCAATCAATAATTTATTTAGGACATTCCAACTTTTTTAGCAAAAAAATACCAGCACCCGTAAATACCTTTTTATTTATTTATTTATTGAGATAAGCACTCGTACATACCTAAAGCAAGCTTTAAGCCTTCAGTTCAGCCCACAAAAAAATACTACAAAGAGCATGCCCTAAAAAAAAAAAAAAAAAAAAACCTCATGCATGTTGGAGCTCCCTAGAAGTTATTATGTCGATCATAAAGCTAACATTCTGCTTCCAAAAGCATCTCCATTTTGCAAATTAAGTTATAGACCTACCCATTTACAGTGTAAGTCTAAAGTGACAATTTATATTAGTTGCAAAAGTTTTGTTTTTTGTTTTTTTTTTTGGTTTATATTAGTTGTATGGTGACAATTTGTCATCTTTTAAGAGCTACCATGGAACTCTTGTCTTGCAAATGCAAATTGTAGTGTGAAAAGTAAAAACTAGGAATTTACTCTCTAAATTATGCAAAGGTAGCGTAATTATCAGGTAAAGTAAAAGTGTAGGAAAAGGATTGCTGAGAAGGGAGGTGGGCTGAAAAACCGATGAAGACAAAATTTTGAGCCCAAATAATCAAGAGATGTGAACTACGCAAAAGAACATGAGGATCATAGGCTGGCACATTCTGAAATCATAAAACATGGTTAAGGCCCATATCTCCCATCTTACTACTCCGTAGCCTGCACTTGTTTCAGCCCAAATCGGAAACTCTCTCACGCACTACTCTTCTCTGTCTGTGGTCTTGTAGTATAAGTTCAGTATATTCAGTATGTGCAGGAGACAGGACTAATAGGAGTAATAGACCAGATAATAAGCCCCTATCATTGAGATTAGCCTGCTCACATCTTTCTACTTTTAACACTCGTATAGTTCTCTTCCATCCTGTGTTTTCATCTCATGTCATCTGTCTGCTACCTCTTTCTCAGTTCAAACTCCCAACTTATCGGATATAGCACGTCCATCAGTCGATATCAAACTCTCAACTTACCGGATATAGCACGTCCATCAGTCGATATCTTGCAGCTTGATGCCAATAAACATAATTGTGATTGAAAAGAAAATGCATGCATCAACTGAGACTAAAAAGCCTTGAGACTGAGATTATGGAAAAAAAAAAAAAAAAAAAAGAAAAAAACATTGATTGTCACTCTGCAGTAGATGCTGAACATGGGTAAAGTTTACACTCGTTAGTCGTTACATAACGGCATTTTATGTGTCAGCTACTCCACACACATTCAAGCCTAAAATTCCACTCATTTACCCCTTTGGCTTGCACAGGAAAAAGTACATAAGTCTCCCTGTGGTAAAAATCCTCCAAAAATGAACCAACAACACACACATTCCTCCCATACAAACAGGCAAACAGCACATACTTCCCCCCAAAACACTCTTTTCTTTAATAGAGATACTAAAGGCAACTTCATTAAGATTGAATAGGAAAACCCACCAAGAACATTATGAAACCAATGAGAACAACCACATTTGCCAATATTGCAAAGTGTAGCTGATATACAGCGTCCTCAAGAGTATACAAGCTCCACAAGCAGCATCAAATTTATGATTATACCATTGGGGGGAGATAAAAAGTACTGATGTGATGAATTCTATCCTGATTCTTGAGACACCAGACCACGTTGCCATCCAGTAAAATGCCTGTTTCTTTGACGAAAAATTTGTTGATCTCACCTAATCTTCAAAAACAAAACAAAAAACTGGTGGGAAGAGATGAGATGAGATGACGTTTCACCAATATGGTTGTTTAGCAAACAGAAATCATAATATCTTGGATGGGGCTGTTTCACTATCTGAAATTGAATAGAAGGTTAGCAAAAACAACTGTAATGGGTGGTAAGAGCAACTCTGTCAAAAGTTATGATAATGATGGTTTTGTCTTCAAACTTGAAAAATCTTAACATCTACTTTAACACATTACAAAGAGTTGATCCCCAACCTCAACCCCACCCCCTGAATTTAGCTGGGTTCTAGGTTGAAGGCAGCATTATCTTGTTGAATTCCAGTCTTTCCTGTAAATTTCAATTGTATCACCATGGCATCTAGAGACGAGAGTGCAATCCCCGAATACAAATAGTATAACAACCACAAAAGCAAAATCAGCCAGTAAAATTCAAGAATGAGTTTGGTAGATCATCAACATCTTTTACAACTCAAAGGCTCATTTTATGACCATCCAATTTGAAAAACTTTCCCTCAAAAAATCACCACAGTATAATGTACTCCACAATCCAGTAGAAAACACACAAAATGATTCACTGCTATAAAGTTGAATGAAGTAATTGATTTTGGTAGGGACGGGACGGATCTAGCACGTGCCTTGTTTATTTCTCAATCAAACCCAGTACATTCATCCAAATACTTCCATAATAGTCTAGGAGTAGCAATCAAACACATCTCCATCAACAAAGAGCATCAATTAAAAAAAAAAAATAAATAAATAAATAAATAAAGAAGATGCTCATCATCAATTTGTCAAGCCATCTAATTCTAAACCAGCCAAACCTAAACGAAAAATCAGTTCGTCAAACATGTCCTACTTTCTGTTTTGTTTCCCATTTAGTAGTATGTCATTTTCTTTACAATCAAACACACATACATTTTGTCACATTTAACAACCCACCATCCATCCCTACACTGTTTTCTCCCAATTCTGGGGTTGGGTTTGGTCCTACATACATCATAATACTACTACTACTACTACTAACAAATAAAACCAAAATTCTTATAAGGCCAAAAATAGGGGAAGAAAAAAAAAATAAAAAAATAAAAAGGGTGACCTGTCAATATCCATTTCTCTGCGGTAGCATCCGACGGGTAGAAGAGGACGAACAGCATCGAGGGCACCTAATCAGACCGTTCTCATTGCACGCCGTACACGATCTTAACCCATTTTTCTCCGAGAAAATCTTGTGGCTGCCACTACATTCGCCGCACAGGATAAACCTGTACCCTCCACACGCCTCGCACGTGCCGGGGGCAGCTGCCGGCAGCCCTTGAACCAGTTTCTTCAGCTCGCCGATCTCGTGGAGCTGCAACACTTCCTCGGCGCCACCGACGTATCGACCGCCGATGAAGACTCTCGGCAGCGTCACCTTCTCGTCGGCGCTGGATTTCCGCCCAAGCCTCTCCCGGAGCTCCGACATGAAACCCATATCCATAGCCACGTCACGCTCCTCGATGGTGACCCGGAACCCCTGCAATACCGACTGCACGGCCTTGCAGGCCTCGAATGTGGGGCGGACCACCCGCAGGCTGGTGCAGTAGACCACGATTCGGCCCTCCTCGGGGTTGGGTTCGGATTTTGGAGATTCGGATCTGCCGGGCCATTGGCGGAGGAGGGCGTTGGCGGTGCGGACGCGGTGGAAGACGGAGCGGCGTGGGGTAGAAGGAGGAGGTTGTTGTTGTTGGTGGTGGTGGTGGTGCTTGAGTGGTGGTTGTTCGGGCTGAGAATGGTGGTTAGCGGTGGGATGGAAATCAGGGTCAAGGCAGAGGGTTTCGATGTCTTTGAAGGAAGAGCATCTGAAAATGGAGGAAGGAGAAGAAGAGGTGTCGAATTTGTCAGATTTCTTGGGAGATGATTTAGCCCAGGACCGCCACATTGACCCGCTCTCCCTAACAAAATCAGCTCAAGACTCGCATATGGCGGTGTTTTGGTATTGGTGCTGGTGTTGGGGGTTGAGGAGAGAGAAAATCGGATGCAACTGTGTTATTGGATTTAAGGGTAATGTATCATGTATGTGCTATAGCTGCGATTAATTTTGGAGAGAGTGAAATGGACAGAAAAGCCAAGGAAGAGAGGGAGGGAATTTGACGGAGGCAAGGGCTCGTAGGTCTTACCTAGGTTTGGTAGGCGGTTAAATTGGAGATTGTAAAACTACCGTGTAATTTGACCCGAGAGGTGTTGGCCCACTGGTTACGGATTCAAATCTCCTGTATGAGCACCTATACGAATAAAAAAAAAAAAAAAAAGTACCATGTAATTTTGCCTTTTTAGCAAGATTTACATTGTTGATGTGAATGGTTCGATACTAAATTTTTTTGATTTACATACTGCAGTTTAGGTTTGTTAATATCTTAGTTGTTAAAATTGTCTTGTGTTAGATTAATGATATAGTCGTATAGAGACAGACATACAGTCATAATAGTATAGTTGATAGTAATTTATGATCGGTGAAGTCCCATATTTACATAACTCGTGTAATTTTGAACAAAATGAGACTATTTGTTCTCCATTTAAGGCATATTATCAAGTATTTAGCATGATAATAATAATAAATTATGTAATACTCTTATATAACCATCAATTATTGATATTATTACAATTTGATTTAAGTGAGAACTAGCCAAATAAATTAAGTATAACTAGAGTTGTTCACACCAGGTGCGCAATTCGAATCCTCGACCTTGTTTAAGGGATGAGAGTGATGTACCACTCACATCAATCACTTGTTACTTGTTAGTAAAGATGCCCTATATTATTTATTTATTTTGTTTCGAAAATATGCCCTATGTTTTAATGTACCTTTTTCTACAACTCACTCATTGTCTGATTAATTAGTCCGTCTTATAGTATTTCAACAAACAAGTGAATCATTGTTTTTAACATTGGACCGGGTCAAGTCTTCCTTGTGTCTTTCTCCTCGTGGGAGCCATGTACTGTTCTGTGCTCAAATTTTTACACGCATCTGCTTCGTTAATTGCCATCCATTAAAATGTTAATCTTAGATATTAGTATATTCTTTGTTATTTTGCCAACATTTCACTTGATCGATAAGGCCACTACCTTTAAGGTTGGAAGTTTTTAGCTTATCCACTCAATTCTAAAATTAAGGATGAACTTTAATTATTGTTTGCTAGGATGAAATTGTGTTTTTGAGTGATGTCAAAATATAAAAACTTGTATGAGACGGTCTCATACATGAGGCCTGATAATTTGAAAAAGAAAAAGTGGACCCTGAAAAGTGGTGGTACCACTTTTTCTTCTTTCATACTAAGAATAATTGATATCAAAATCGTTGTTGATTGCTTAGATCAAGGTCCTCCTTTTCCCTTGTGTTTCAACCATATTTTGATTGATATTGATAAGTTATTTTATTTATTTTATATGTCCATAATTTTTACTACTTCCAAATATAATGTGGTATTTGTAAATAATATTGTTGTTAGTCAGGCTTTTTAACTTAAGTTTTGAAAGATGTAGGCTCACTCCATTATCCTGTTTTATCTTCTTGGATGATATTGACATGATACATCATGTTATGTAACCTTTTTGAGTGGAGTAGTATTACCACTCTTGGATTAGCAGAAAAATAAAAGGAATTGTACTATGAGTCTACAAATTCGGCTTTGTTTAAAAATCAAAAATCATAAACTTGAGGGTGAAAATTCACAATTATTGTATGGTATTGGCATGGTGATGGTGATGGTGATGGTGCAAGTGCAACTTACATGGGACCAAAAGAAAACCAAAAAAAAAAAAAAAAAAAAAAGGGCACGTGGTGTTCCTTAGAGCTCAAAAAAAGAAGAAGATGGGTATTAAAATGATGAGACCAGCAAAGTGGGCTTGTTGGAGTCTGAAAAAGTGTAAGATGGTGTTGCAGGAAAAAGTGAAAAAAAAAGGGGGGGATTTTATTTTAAGGCTTAAGCCCATTCACATTCACATTCACATTCACATTCACATTCACATGCTTCTTCTGGTCCCTGCTGACTGCTATACTGCATCCATCACTATTCACTACTAGTAGCTGTTGTACAGCCCAAGTAAAGTAATCCTTGATGGAGTACTCGGTTCTAGTAAGTACAGTAACGGTATGTTCTTTTTGTCTTGTTTTTGTTGGAACCCGACATTTTTCATCAAACCCCATCAATTTCCAGCAAACTCCAGCAATAAGTAAAAAGTTCAAGGAATCTCCAGCAACTCCCAGCAAATTCCAGCAAACAATAAAAAATTTCCAACACTTTTGAGTCACAAAAATCAACAATTTTAACAAACTCCGGCATTTTCCAGCAAACTCCAACATTCAACAAAAAGTTCCAACATTCTCCAGCATTCCCTAACATTCTCCAGCATTTTGCAGTTCCAACATTCCAAAAACCAGCCGTAAATAACAAACCCTTAAGTATTTTGTTTTAAACTCCCTTTTCTACTACTCTATTTTGTATTGTAATCCATCCGTCTCAATTTTGAAACTGGTGATCAAAACAAAACCTTTAACAACCCTTCAAACATAACTAGTAGTTATTTGCGTCACAATTAATTTCAACCTATGATTCTTATTAGACAAGGACTTAAAATGTGTTTGTTTCTGACGTCCCACCAATTTGGTGCGAAAGTGAATATGAAGTTTCATGTTTCATGGTGATCCCATTCATTTCATTTTCTTTCTTATCATCTGTATTTATCCAATTAAGCATTACTACAAATCTATCATTTGCTTTTTTTTTTTTTTTTTTCCTATCCTTTCCCATCAAACCACACAAACTCCTAGAGTTGTTCATGGACAGAAGAAGCCATTAAGCCCAATTCATATGGCCATGTTTGACATAGTTTGTAACTACAAATAACAGGAAATTATTAGGTCAATGATAAAACAAAAGTCACTTGCGACCTTATTCAATGTCCATCTATAGTAAAGTATACTGTAACAGTACATAGTTGGATCTTACACCACCCTTCATAATAGATCAAATAGTTAGCATAGTCTACATTTCCAAAGACTTTTTCTAGCGTTGGGCATGATATCATCATCCATTTATAAAGAACAACGAAAGTATATTGGATTTCAATCAAAATAAAAAAAAAAAAAAAAAAAAAACCATATTTATCAATTAATTAAGTGGGAGCCAATTTACTTCCATATTAACCAAAGGGGGTTGAAGGAAGGAGTGAAGTTACAAATTAGTACTCGTAGCAAGCTAAGCAAGAGTGGTGGTGAAGAGGACGGAGAAGAGGACGGAAGGAATGGAAAAGGAAGGCGGTGGCGGTGGCGAAGGAGAAGGAGAAGGAGAAGGAGAAGTGGTGAAGTTGCAGATCAAATTCGGAGGTGAGACAATTCCAATATCTCTCTCACCGGAATCCACCATCTCCGACCTCAAATCCCAACTCCAATCCTTGACCAATGCCCTCCCTCGCGGCCAAAAGCTCATTCACAAAGGGAAGGTTCTAGAGGATTCCAAGACATTGAGGTCATCCCACATCAATAATGGCTCAAAGATCATGCTCATGGCTTCTCAGGGCCTTCACCAAGGGGTAATCCTTCCTTCCTTCTTTCCTTCCTATCTCAATCTCAATCTCAATCTCAATCTCAATCTCAATCTCATGCTTTGTCTTCTTTCGATGGTCAAATTTTACTCTTTTTTTTTCTAAAGGAGGGTCCGAAGCTCAAGGATGCTCCGGTGGTGTCGAATTATAAGAGGATTATCAGTGCTGATCCAAAGCCGACCAAACCCGTCCAACAACTCCAGGTGGTTAAAACCAGGACTGACCGCTGGAAGGTCACTCGGGTTGTTGCCCTCTCTCAATGCCATTTGAATGTAAACACCCCACCCCACCCCTTAAATTACCCTCCCTCAGTAATTCCTAAATTATTCAATTCCTTCATTTAGATGAATACCATCCTTTATAAGATGACACAATGTGCTATTCTTGATGTAAAAAGTGTCTTACTTTATGTTGCTTGAGCTTGGCACCATTGAGCTCCAAGGTTTGGTTTATGTGATGTTGTGGATAGTTGTATGTATGTAGCTTCTTCAAATAAATGTGATTCCTTCCATAGCAGTCCTTGAATTTTAGCACTCTGTCTTCTGACTTTGTGTCTTTCTTTCTATGGTTGATCTTGTCTGGTTACCTTCTCCATGATTAGCATTACGATGGGTCTACATATTCTTCTGTCCAAATCTTTCTCCTTGTGTCTTTGGAACATATCCCTTTTGCTTTTACTTAGGAAAATAGCCTAAAATGGAGAAATGATTGCATATTCTTCTTCTACCTTATAATAAGATTGCATATGCATAGGACGGTGCTTCTATGCTTAATGGAATGAGTTTGAAAAGAAGAGGGTTTTCTTTGTTGGGGGGTGGGTGGGTGGGTGGGTGGTGGTGGTTCCTCTTTGTACCTTGGAAGGGATGTCCAAAGTCCACATAAGTGTTTTGCTCTGTGAATCTCATTAGTATATATCTGTGTAAATGAATTCTTAAAAGGCTATACCTGATGAAGTATGGGATTGTGGATCTTCTGCTAGAGTGCTTGATCTCAGCAACAACCATATACGTGAAGTACCCATCAAAGTTGGCTGCTTGACATCTATCCAGGTTAAAGAACCATATTGTTTTGCCTGTTCTTTTCACACCCAAAAAGTGGCCTGGAAAACCATTGCTAATTATGTAAAATCGTTGCTTTCTGTTTTCTGGTTTTGTAGAAATTAATCCTGAACACCAACGAAATCGCAGATGACTCGATAAGTTGGGAAGGTCTGACTCAGTTGAAGAGTCTAACATATCTATCTTTGAACCAAAACCAGTAAGTTTTCAATTTGCTTCAAGTGATGCTTCTCATACTGCCATCTTCAGCTCGCTGCAATGTCTCTGTACTATTGTAAGTATCCTAGAGGTAGTGCGTAGACTCTTTAAAAGGTTTTGATTGAGGGGAGTTTTTGCTGCATTATACCTCTATGTACCAGAAGCAGATTTTGAGTTGGGGAGAGGGCCGGGGAAGATTAATAGAAGGCCATGCGTTTTCCCCAGTCTTATATGAAGAGAATTATATCAAGAAGAATTTCCATAATATGACTTCGCAGGCTTTAATATTTTTGTGGTTTAGCCAGTTATGCTATCAATATTTGGAACTTCCTGGCTCATATCTTCTCATTTTGATTACATAACATCAGCTGAAACAATGAACTATCCATTCATAATACTATACCTTATGCAGTTTGACATATTTGCCTTCGTCCTTGGGTTCACTCACTTCTTTGGAGCAACTGCATGTTGAAGGCAACAAATTGGGGAGTCTTCCAATAGAAATGGGTTGTTTGACTCGGCTAGAAATACTGAAAGTCAACAATAACAGGTATTAATGATACTATTATGCATCCTAAATTACTCAACTTTCAAAGCTAAATGTGGAGATATGGTGAACTTGCCAGAAATTGCTATTCACCAGAGAAATATATAGATGGAGGAAATTAGCTTTTTCTAAGGTTAATTGTTTAGTCTTCCTAAGTCCTGCAGAAGTTCACTAGATCTCATATGCTGCAATTATTTTTGCTCTTCCTAAGTCCTTAAGAATTGACTTGATCTCTTATGCTGCATGATTATGAATTTCATGAGCTTGCCATTACTACTTTTATCTTACGTAAATGTAATTTTTTTTTTTATCTTTTTTTTTTTTTCTGTTTGACTTGCCAGGATAAGTGCCATACCTGCTTGTATAGGTGACTGCAGCGCTTTAATTGAGGTATGACTTTGTGATTTACTTTCTAATTCGGGTTGGGATAGTCACATAAACACTTTCATAAGCTTAGGCAATGCATTCTTTTTGCCAAAAGAAAAATAAAGTTGGAAAAAAAATAAGCTCTTTAATATATAATGATGGTGATATTCTGTACTGGACATTTTGTATTACCCAGGTTGATCTTTGTTCAAATCTTCTTGTCGAGTTACCTGAAACATTTGGCAGTCTACAAAAGTTGAAGGTCAAGGTTCTTACAATGCTTTTGCTATTTCCTCACTGTGACGTCTGTTGCTTTGTACATAACCATGCTTGGTTCTTAGCAGGCCTTGCGTCTCAGTAACAATGGACTCAAAGCCCTACCATCTACTCTATTCAAAAGGTGTCTCAGGCTTTCAACTCTTGATCTCCATGGAACAGAAATTACAATGGATGTCCTTCGTCAGGTATCCTTCTTCTTCCAGAAATTGACTGACGTTTTGTGTTCAAGCATATGACTGTGTTGGCCTACTGGGATCTGCGTTACAGGTCGAGGGATGGGAAGAATTCGATGAACGGCGATGCTTAAAATATCAGAAGCAACTTGATTTTCGTGCTGGTGGCTCTGCTGAATTTGATGAAGGTGCTGATAAAAACTGATGGCCAACATCAATACATTATATGAAGGGAGCCGCAGTTGCTTTTCAAACCTTTCAAATATGTTCAGAAGACTGGACCTTACAAACGAAAATTTACAAATTGTATACGCGTAGTTTTCTCCCATATCATGTGAATCTGGGATTTGCTGTAACATTGCTACCTCATTCTATGATTACTCAAGCCAACCGATTTGTTATGTTTTTGAATGTCAGCATGTTGAGTATCTTGGCTAGTATTTGATTTGCCTAGATAGAGCTGTTAATTTATTTTTAGTTACATCCTTCAGTGGCTAACAAATATACTGACAGAATTTTTTTTAAAAAAAGAGATCTTATTCCTAAAAAAGAGATCTTATTCCTAAAAAAAAAAAAAAAAAGAAAAGAAAAAGAAAAAGAAAAAGAAAAAAAAAAAAGAGAGATCTTATAGCAATCCTGACTTACTAGGCACGGTTATGTACTGAACATTAGCAATCTTTTGTGAGGCCTCTTATAAGCTCAGGTCGACTAACGGGCCTGTTTAATTTAATTGAATGATGTTGAACACATAACGGTAACAAAGAGAATAAACGGGCCAACTCAAATACATACAATCAAATTCCGTATAAAATTTCAAGCAACTCAAAAACATACAATGATACAGTCAAATTCCATATAAAATTTCAGCTCCATTCTTGTTAAGCCATCGTGCTGTCAAAATTTTGGGTTAAAAACTACCGTTTAAACCAGTAGAGAAGTGGTCTAGATGCTCATTTGGAATAACACTTTGGGCTTGGTTACTTGAAGTAAGTATGATTATAATGGAATGCATTGTTATTAAGTGAAAAAGAATGTACTCCAATAACAGTACAAGTTTTATAAGTAACCATGAACATGCGTATAACTATATAATGCTCATTATATAATTATTAATACATCCAAGTAAACGCCACATTAGTAGTTCATTTTCTCAACAACTGAGTAGAACAAACATCTGAATTCAGAATGCCAACATACTCAAGATCACACAATACATGGGCGGATTGCCGTTAGTACCTTATAAATTCAGGGAACTGAGACGTTAGTTCCTTATAACAGATGGATGTGCATAGACACTATCCATAACTTGTTATGCACCTACAGAAGAAACATCGCGCTCTTAGAATCAAGAGCTCATCCTCTAAAACTTCATACAAAGGGAGATACAAAACAAAGCTAACGGAAGTATACAGATACGAGGGGGATGTCAATATCATTATCATCATCGTCCTCACATGCCACAACAACATCCAAGTGGCGACGATAGGGAGGAATTTCCACCTTTGCCACTTCCCTAGCAAGATCAACAACCTTCTTGTCCATCCTTTCTTTGTGACGTGGGAACATACTGTTATAAAGCAAGCAACTCCCACAAGAAATACTGTAAGCGTTCAGACCCTTGTCCTTGAGCCATTGTAGAACATCCCTCAGAGTAGGGTTGCCCTTCAAGACCCACCTGTCCCAGACAGTCCAGCTCATATCACGATGCTTGAACACCTTTGGTGGAACTGGCTCAGCAATGGAGAAGAGAGGCAATGCCAGATTAGCAAACGTATTCCGATAATCCTCCACTTTGTGGCCCCCATTTAAAACCTTGTACAGCTCCAGGCACACCAAACCAGTGGCCATAGCAGTTGAGGTTGCAATTGCAGGAATAATTCTACCAGCAATAAATTTGGCTTTCAACTTGTCAACTTCAGGAATGCTGTAGTTCCTGGCCCTCATGTTTGCAAGGGCAGCTATAAGATCCATATGATAGTTTGTGTCATCATCCTGCATATGTTGAAAGGCAATGCCACTTATTATATGAACTTAGACTCAAGAGATCATAATGGAAGAAAACAAACACTTGAAGCGAGATAATTAGCCAAAGCTGTATCAGTCTAAAAAGCGACCCATCAAGGGAGGGGGGAAGGGGGGGGGGGGGGGCTAAGAGGGTTGAGTTTCAATTGAAGACAACTGCCAGGCAAGACCCAAATTTCATAGTCAAAACCTTTTCTACACAATTTCTTGTAGATTATCTTCTCTAGTTATCCAATTAAGGTTTAGCAGACGAAGAAGAAAGGTGTCTCCTGTTTCATATTCGAGCACTAGTAAACAACTTTCAGCATATCCTTGTCATCCGTATGTGAAGACATTTTGTTCATTAATCAATATAGGTTTGAAGACTTGATCACAATTAAAAGATTTATGCAGGGAGGAAAACCAACCTTCTCAAACTGGATTGGTTTCATTCTGAATTCTGATGGCAGTGTCCTGCGGCATTGCTCCAACTTACTGATTAGCTCATTTATAATGGCGCCATCATCCACAGAAGAAGACGAGAGGCTTGTTGCTTTATCGTCGGTTACAATTTTTGCATCTTTCTTCGGCTGAAATTCTGGAACTGCAACTTTGTCAACAGCTTCAGCCAACTTTTTAGGATGTGTAGCCCAGGCAGGGATAGGAATTCCAAATGTTTCAGCGCGTAAAATTGATCCAGCCATAATATAATGCAGATGGGAAGGGTCGGTGGATGAGAACTGCAGGGGACGAGGAAATCTCTTAGGCGCTGACCAGAATGGAGCACCAGTACTGGTTGCAGCATCTTCAGGGAAGGTATAAGTCAGTTGCTTCACACGATTGGCGAAATAGTCCTCAAACCTGTTCACAAAACAAGATATTATTTATAATATGAAACCGTGCCTTAAGGTTATTAACAGTATTTATCAGTCATAGATGCATACTTTAGCCTAGCCCAAGCAATACAATCCTCAAATGTTTTGCATCTTTCTCTTTCAAGGCATTCAAGAACACGTTCCAAGGTATCCCTCGCCTGAGCATCACCAGCATTTATCATAGAAGATGTGTATTCACCAGGATTCGAAAGATATGCATTCACTTCAGCTGGTGTTTTCTCAAGTAAACCCTCAAATTCAGATCGAGACCAAGTGAGACAATGATCAATGTTATGCGGAAACGAGTGCACCGTGCACATAGGTGCTTGCTTCTCAGGAGGATCTCTTGACGCTCCATAATTCTCAGTGAGATGAGGAATGACCATCTGAGTATTGCACTTGGCACCTAAAGTTCCAGATTCAAGAAGCGGTTTCTGGAAATATAAGCATCTCTGGTCCACATACAGCCTAGCATTGACATTGTCCAGTGCATTGATAACAACACTCAGATTCTCCCAATAGCTGTCGTCAAAAACATTTTCAGTTTCAGGGCCAACACGATTCTGCAAGGCTGCAACATTGAATTGAGAATTTATTGATGCGGCGGCAGCAGCAGCAACAGTGGATTTGGCCTGTCCAATGTTCCAATCACGGAACAAAAATTGCCTACTGAGATTGCTTTTCTCGATCACATCATCATCAGTAACTGTTAGCTTACCCAGATTACTACAGGAAACTCCCATTAAAGCCAAATTCTTCAAAAATTCACACCCAAGAGCACCAGATCCTACAACAAATACTTGTGCATCTTCCAGTTTCTTCTGAAGTTTTGATCCAAAGACTGAAATCTGAGCATCGTATCGACTATTTATCGGTGCAAAATCGTTAGGCTCCGCCGGTTCAGTGGGGAGCGACTCAACTGAGTCAAAGTAGAAGAACTACAAACACAAACACAATATAAACTACAGCGATTAGAAATACGGACAGAAGTGAAACAGTGAAATGGAAAATTCAACCAAGCAAGAAGTAACAATACATTACAAAAGAAGACTAGTAACAACCTGAAAAAGAGGATGAAACTTTCCAGAGCAAGCCTTCATAACTTCCTGACCAACAATACCACCAAACATGGCAGCCATAGGATTCAGTACGGCCCTAGCCCCAAATGCAAACTGCCGCAGAAGTTTAGGGTTAACATCTTCTAGCCTGCCATCCCCTAGGCCCTCATTCATTTCATTGGCTATGGCTATCAGCTTCTCTGCATCCTCTTCAGAACCAGCAATAGGATAACGTCCTATCTCACACAAAAACTTATCCAAAGCTTGAAAAGCCAAATGCAACAAAGGTGGCCGGTCAAATTTTGAAAAATCACTCAAGAGAAAGTCACCAGGATTACTAAGTGATTCTCTCAGAGGTTTGAAATGGAGAATCTTTGGCTGCTTGGCTTGTGTCACAATTCCACCTTTTTGGTACACACCATATTTTGTCGTGTCCTCCTCAAGAGTGAAAGAATAAGGCCTTGCATTTTTAACTTTCCTCGGCTTCCCATCATTTAGTTCTGTCATACCATGGACTTCCGAGAAGACAACAAGATCACCATCCTGAAACTCCAGCCTCTCATCATCAACACATGACACGAGGGCAGGGTTGTCATTGCTGATCGAAGCAATTATACCAGTATGTGGTTCCTCACCATCCACATCAAAAACAGTGAACTCTGGTCCAAAGTCGCAAAACACACTACCAAAAAGCCCCCTAACTTCAGCTTTGATGAAAGCGATAGGGGGTTCATGACTGTGGCAGTAATCATTGAACTCGACAGCTTTCTCCAAGCTGATATCAGTAAATACAACAGCCTACAGAACAACGAAACATGCGTACTCATTATACAATGGAAAGGGCTACCATGAATAATGGTCTAATAATCTATACAGGTTAAACAGGATAAACATAAGAGTATATTAGTCTTCTATTTGGAAGCCTAAACATTAGTCATTATACCAGTCCATTCCAAAAAAAAAAAAAAAAAAGACTCAGTGACTACATCTTATAGCAACTTCCACGTGATCATAACTTCTATCATAAGAGGCTAAAAGTGCCAAAAANCCATCCAGTTATTAGAAGCTAGGAATAAAGATGCAGTGATTACAGCAGTGCATATCATTATTATCATAATGAGTATTTTGAATATGTATTATTCTTAACAGCAGGTTAGATATACAAACAGATTATACAATAAAAGCAGTACCTGGAAGTTAGAAAGTTGTTCCTTGGTCAACTTTGTTGTTAAGGATGAAACAAGCACAGCATTGTTCAGTTCTTGCAGCTTTTGGACACTAGCAAGCGCCCTGTTCTTTCCTACATCATTTTCTGAGAAAACGAAATTGCCGGACAAATCCCATAACTCCACTAACCCCTCATCATGCAAGGTGACAGATTTGACGCCAGCAAGGACTAGATTCTTAGCTGGAAGTACACGAAAAGTATAGTTAGATGCTAAAGATTGCCTTCCTCGGCCAGTAACATGTCGAGAACAGCAGATATGAGGAGCCACAATATGCCCAACAAGTTCAGTCCTCAGATCATAAGTAGTACGATGGCTATGTAGTCACAAGTTGACACTTCATTAAACAATACACTAACAGAACTATAGACAAACAGTACATCGACACAGCTAAGATTTTGCTAAAAGTAGCTGAATGAACCATAGATAAGAGCCAACATATATTCAAAAATAAAAACAATTCAAAACAAAGAACAGAGACAGCATTCATTGCCCACGAGGCAACGACATCTCAACCTCAACAGATTCTTAAAGTTCTTCCACAAGAAGCTACCTCATTTCCTGTGGAACATCGACTGAAAAAGAAATTCAAGGTTCAAGCTATTGCAAGTTCACAAAAGTGATATCCTTGACAGCAACATAAATGAACAGATAACTAAAGCAGTTGAACTCCACTCAAGGCCTTGAAAATAATATACTGTAGTACTCTTTCTGTCTCAAAAAAATGTGTCATTTTAACTAACCTTTTGGTCTCATAATATTTGTCACTTTACAATTCCAATACAATAGCATTGCTTATTTTCCTTGTTCACCCTGTTGGTATATTACTAAATTCCCTTTCCAATATATCTAATTTCCATTAATCCAAGTGTGACGTAGTCAAATTATTCAAATTACTTATAAAATTAAGAGAATTCTTAATATGCGACAGATATTTTGAGACGGAGGGAGTAATACTTCAACCCTACACAGTAGGGGGCTAAACATCTAGGTTGCAGTCAAGGCGAACCTCATTGGAGGCGTCAAAAACCTGTTCAAATTACTTCAACCCTACACAGTAGGGAGCATGTGAAGAAGTGTCCACCCAACACGCAAGTACTTTTAGAGGACATGTTCAAATTACCTCAGCATTATCCATTTTATTCACCAGACCATGTTACCCTGAGTCATTTTTCAGAACAAAAGTTCCAGTGATACATAAATACAAATCTTCCCACAAGATATCATAAGCTTCAGTGGCATAAAGTAAACCTCATTGGAGGCGTCAAAAACCAAACAGATCCTAGAAAAAGAAGAGCTTCTACCCTTCTTGAGCAACCAATCAACAAGCTGAATCTATATTTATAGAGTAATAGCTATTAAAAAAGAAAACAGTAATCCCAATATTAGTGCAATACAAAGATGGGGGCATTGAAAGTAAATGGGAACTGATCAAGCAATAGTGAAAACCATACCAATTTCAGCTCCAAGGCCTTGCAGTCCAGAGATGAGAACATTGGAGGCAAAAAGCCGCCTCATAGTCTCCCGCCCATACACGGCGAGCTGCCGGCTGTGGAGATCCTCATCAATGTCAGACGGATTACCATCGCCCATGGCCATGGTGATCGGAACTTGGGTGTCCTCGACGCTGCTGTTGGAGTTCCCAATGGTGAATTTGGTGTTGCCGCCGCTGCTGCTATCACCGCAATTGGAGTTATCGTTGTCCTTGTTGTTGTTGTTGGCCTTAGACGATGTGGCTTCAAGAGCTTCGGAAGCAGAGTTCAATCCTCCGATCCGACTCTTCTTTAGAGAGGAAGAAGAAGATGTTCCGTCAACTACCTCGCCTTCACCAGCTCTCTTTCTTGGAAGCATATAGTGCAGGCAACTGGTCAAAAACCGCCGAGCACGGACCATTGCAAAAATCAATAGAAAAATCAATTGACAAGTCAACAAGAACAACAACAACAGCAATAACAAGGTCAGATCTGTACAGCCACTAAAACAGTCCTCACAGACAAATCCAACGACGATCGACGCGACAATCACAAACCCTAACCCCAACCTCAAGCTCATAAACTCCATTTGTAAGGTTCTTCAACAATTTTTAATCATCGATTGATTCCAAAACAGAAATGAGAAGCAAAGAACAGATTAGATTAAAGCAAATAATTAGGGGAAAGAGAGAGAGGGAAAGGACATACCTCTGAGAACGCCGGCGAAGGAAAGAATGGTATCGAAGGTTAGAGAGAGATAAAGGGATGAGAGAGAGGGGAGGCGGTGGAAGAGGTTGGGTGATTAGCCAATCAGAGATGGTTGATTAAAGAGGGAATTCGGATAAATTCCTTTGCCTTTTTGGTTTACAAAGCAGCAGCGTTGCTGATTTAGAAGTCGAGAAACAGCTAGAAAGTATTTTGGGACTGTAAGAACAGGAGAGTGAGGAGAGGGTAATTTGGGAAATTAATGCTAAATCTAGGGTTTTAGTAGACTGTAGACCTGTTAAATAAGTCAGTTGGGTCGGTTTCAGATTGGCAATTTTATTTTACGGTTTTGAAGTACTTTTTTTTAATTAGTTTTGACAAGTAAATGCCAAGACGAATTAGGATGAAGGGAGTAACTCTTAGCGGTCTTTCAAGACATACAGTTAACTTTTATCAGTTTTTCTTCGATCGGGCATAGTTAACTTGTTTGCCTTGATTTGTACATTGCTCACACAATTTTACTACCCTATGCTCACTACAAAGAGTTATGTTATCTTTGAATGCCTTATTCTTGCATATTTACCTAAGTGGTAAAATATAGGCATCTAACATTTACTTTTGAAAAATACCTAACTAACTTAAAGTCACTGAAGGAAAATATATCAGCCTCTTCTAAATTCTTCAACCGGGAGTAATATGTGTCTACAGTCTATTGGCGGCTAACTGGATGATGAATTGATCTAATCTCTCAATAGGGAACAATAAACATTTCTTGATTTCGAATGTGGAATAACTGCATAATACATTTGAATTTGATTCGCTCCAACATTAAAACCATATTAGATATTTGGCTTTATTAGAGGCATCGTGAGTAAAATACCCATTGATTAAATTACATAACCCCCTTATGCAAGAGATACTTGAACTACTAATGGTAGAAACAAGGTTAGTTATTGTTCAATTTTGAGTGACTCATACATGGGTATTGTCGAGCAGCCATTGCCAATGCCAATGATGTGCGGTCATGGAAGTTGAAATCAATGATGATGTGTAACAAATTACATGTCGAATCAACCAGTTACAAGAAATGGATAACACGAAATCACACAACTTTTACCCAATCATCAATGGTTTATATAATGTGTCTCCCCAAACTTGTCTTGGGTAGAGGGGAAGGATGATGACAGTCATGTCTCACTGGGTGTAGCTAGCCTAAAAAGGGTGCACATGATGACGAGCAACCATGGTGATTGGTAGGAACACTAAACACCCATTGTCCCAAAGCGACCTTCTACAGTGTCCTAACTTTTATATTTTTCAATGAGTCCTAACTTTATATTTACAATGAAATCGATGTCGATTTTGAGGATGGTATAAACCTTGACATTTTGATTTTTGAGGGCAAGGCAATATTCCTCATAGTAAAATACAGACCAATATGAATGGAACTTATTCATGGATGTCATTGCTAATGCTCAAAGGGGAGGGGAATTTGTCAACATGTATCTTCAACTCAAACTTCTTACAGAATCTTTAATCTCGAGCACTTTATGAAATCGAGATATTTGGGTCATAATGGTGGAAAAGCACTCTCTGATAATATAGTGATAATCTTCAGAGTTAAGACCACATGGGAGATTCAGATTATGATGTGCATTGTTGTAGTAAAAGATTAAACAGATGAGAAGTTGAGATGCTAATATAGTACTGTAGTAGTAGTAGTAAACTACTTGTTTCTAAACGTGAATTAGGTCGTGTTTCCCGGAAAACGCACATGCAGGTTCCCTGGCAAAGGCCTTCAAGAATCAAACTGTAATCGAAGAACAGACACATGATAAACTGCAATTGAGTACTCCATATATAAACAAATATAGTAGGAAGTACTACGAAGATCTAAACCATTGTTGACCGATACCATTAGATACATGACTTTGACTTTGATAACACTACTGCAGTACTGTATTATATTATAGACCATGAAATTTTCTCTTTAATTACCCTATGCCCAACCAAGAGTATATAAGGGAATTTGACAGCTTCCAATAATGGTGCCGCTTTGCACATGCCAAAGCAGATTAGGCTAGGCCGCCAAATAAGTAGGACCACGACCATATCCATATTCCATACTTGTGCTAATTTCTCGATTTCTTGGACGTGTTCATCACTACCAATGCTAATTTTATTATACGCTAATGATGTCAGACTGATGGACACTCATTTATGTTTTATGCTGCAGGGAAGGAGAGCGGAAGAGAGAGAAAGATGAAAATGCAGAAGCAAACTAAATGGCTTCATGGAGTATGCGATGATTGCTTCAACATAACTAAAACACCAGCACCATTACCTGTCAGTGCAAGAATGGATGAATGGGGAAGTACAGTGATTCTGAGGAAGGTGATGGCATAGCAAATTGAGTCAAACAGATGATTGGATAAATCTTTAAAAAGCTTGAGCACATAGTGAGGCAACAACAGACACTTTCAAACACTATGATGTTGTTCACTTTTGTTGATCAGTGCTTGTCAGTTGAAATGAAGTTTGAACAAAGTGTAAGAGAGAAAGAAAACCAGGAAAAATAACAGTAATGCGGAAAAATGAATTTAAACAAGGCCTGGGAAGTTTGCTGCTTGTTGAGGTCATTGATGCCATAACTTGTCAGATAATACCACATCCTACCAAAGACAAAAGATTCAAAAAAGAACCAAGTATGATGTGTGAGTGGGACTCATAAAAAGGGGAGAGAATGGGTAATTAAAGTCCTAATTTCAGCAAATAAATACTAGCAATAAACAAAAGCCCCCTCCTGGGTCCCTTGAGTTTGCCACTAAACAAACATAGAAAGAGACTCTTTGCCAAAAGTCTCCTTCAGCACTCAAAACATGCAGGGTTGATAGGCTACACATTGCCTTGTTTTCTTCATCTTTTCAGTAAGTTACTCCATTCCTTACGCCAGCAAGGCGGAATCACCACTCAGAAAACGATGGGAACGATCTATCATTGTTGCCTTAAAACCACACACGAAACATTAACACAGGTAATGGTAATGCCATACACAAGAAAGCAAAAGGACATACAAGGCAACTTTGAGGAAGCGGACAAAAATGAAAATCATCAGAGGGTACTAGCCAGTAGCCATCGAGTAGTAAAACTATGATTTCATTTCACCGGCAAAAAAATATGAACTTGTACTACATCTATGAAGGGCAACAACTAGACAAGGAAGATACCCTTTTTTTTACATCGACTACTGTTAATCAGGTAGCAATAATGTATAGAGTAGATTCATGTAAGTTCACCTGTTAGTTACGCTACTACTGCTGTTAGGCCGTACAAGTACAGAGAGTATATCAGACAACTGAGGCCGCTTCGAAGGACAATTATTCCAGCACTTGATCATGAGAGATCTCAGTACTTGAGGGCAATCTTTGGGAATTTCAGGTCTAAGACCACAAGCAGCTATTCCAACTGCTGCCTGGACAGGTGAGTATGCGGAGTAGGCAGCCTCGCCAGTCACTATTTCCCATATTACCATGCCGAAACTGTATACATTACTCATCCATGTCTCACTAACACTTTCAGGGTCAGCTGCAATGATCTTAAAAGCACACAAACAACAATATCAGATTCACTATTACTGGCATAAATGAAGTTAAACTACGAAGAATCTATTATGAAAGATTACATTGGTAGGATTGGGGGAACAATTTGATCATATAATTGTCAAATGGTAGCTAGTAATTACTAGATGGCGGATCCCAACAGGATTTCCATCCCAATATGAGAAAAGAGCAGAAACTATTTGACTTCCTCTTTCATTTCACCACGATCAAACTATGGATGCAACCTCAACCAACTGACGTGAAGGAAAAGGCAGGGGAAAGAGATATTAGATCATGATACATCTGTCACATTATTTTTTTCTGGTCATTATTGATAGCACATTTGAGACAAGTTGACTTAAGGCTCTGTTCATTTCGACTAATGGCTTTGAAACGTGTTGAACTAAACTGAATGAATATATGAGAGAAAAAGTAAGTTGATTAAATTGATTGAACGCAAAATGGTAATGACTATACATGGCTCCCAACCAAAAAAAATAAAATAAAAAATCACCCTGATTTATGCCTTTTCACCTACATTTGACAAAAAGTGGTGTTACTGCCAAATTACTCAAAGACAAATGTGGTTAAGGCAACAGAAAAAGGTAGACATGGGATTAAGTACTAGATGCACAACCAATAATGGGGACATGTTATGCATGTTCAAACGATGATGAGGTTAAAGTGACATAAAGACTCCCTTTTATAAATGCAGACAGTTCCTATTCATGTACAATGGATCAAAGCGATGCATCATTACACAACTTACAGCAATAAGTGGATGATCCAGTAAATAAAAGAGAAACACCACAGAATTGAAAAAGGGGCAGTACAAACAGAAGAGCTAGGCTAATTGAGCTTTTCCTAGTAAAAGCTTCAGTGAAACAGAGCCTCAATTGATCCATTTACTGAAGTGGCTGCGGTGGCAAAGCAAGATCTAGAAATATCTCATAATGCATATTTACCAAAGGCATCATATATTACAGATTATTAAAGTATTTTTGCTGCACAATTGTGCACAGCATATTCTAAGATTAGCTAATTATTCTCAGTGCCTAATTCCACAGTTATCATGAACATCAAGAGACACCATACTCAATCAGCCAAGTTTTTCATGAAAGAACAGAAAGGATACCACATGTAACTATCAATGATTTCAATATCTGTCCCGTAATAAATCATTGAAGTAAATGCCTTCAGTACAAATCACATTCAAAAGATCATCAGCTCAACTCACTAAAAAACAACATACTTTTTATATATAATTTTTTTATTTAAAAAAAAAAAATCTGACTTATGCTTTCTTCTAGCAACACTCCACCGACAGTTTTTGGTTACTCAAATTTTTAGAGGAGTTGATAGATGTGGTCACACAGAAATTGGTAGACATTAGCACTAATCTATGACATTATCTTTTGTCAGCGTAAAAGTGAAGGTGCCACGAACCGTTTATGGAATTTGCTACTGTTCACAAATTCAAAGCCTTTGAAAGAACCAATAAGCTTGAATATCGCATGCTAATACACAACTGAAGTTAACTATAAGAATTTCACTAAGTGGAATAAAGTTAAGATGTAATTCTACTTGAAGTTAACTGGAAATGAGAAAATACCTCGGGAGCAAGCCATCGGTAACCATCAGTCTCATATTCCATCGCATCACCTATGCTCTTGCAAGCAGTGATTATTCCCATGTCCCCTAAACAGGCATTCCCCTGGCGATCCAACAAGATTCTCTGAGTATTAAGGTCTCGATATGCAACACCATGATCGTTCATAAACTGTATACCCTCTGCCACATCTATAGCAATTCTCATTATATCCTTCATTTGAAGCTTCTTGTGCTTTAACATTAAATCATAAACTGATCCACCTTCCATGAGTCTGGTAACAACACAAAGCCCATGATTATCATCAACACATACACCATAAAATGGAACTAAATTCTTGTGGCCACAAGTCATAAGCTCTAATAAATCTTTACGGAGCTCAAAGGCATAGGAATTTCCCTTATCACACCCTTTAAGTTTTTCAATGGCAACCCGCTTGCCCTTGTAAACACCCTTAAAAGAGCTTGGTCCAACCTGATCAGTGAACTCTACACTATCAGAATTCAACAGCCATCTCCCAATCTCATCCCCACCTGCCCTGACAGTCTGCCATTCATCAACAGATACCACAAAAGAGGAGGAGGGTAATGGTATTGGGAGTTCTATCTTCCCGTTGGAGTGCTCAACACTGTTTCTGTAGCTCTGATCATTAACATCCTCTTCTATGTCTCCAAAGTCTCTTCCCTTACCATGCTCCTCTTGACACCCACAAAGCCCAAATGGGAGCTTCATATTGCTTAGTTTAGGCTTCTTCGATGCGGATCTCAGCGCATTCTCAACCCGGTTTTTAAAGTTCTTCTCCTGCCCAGCTTGCACTAAAATGTGAAGAATTCCAAGAGTACACCCCTTTTTCTCAAAGATCTGAATCTTCTTACAACAAATGGAGCTACTTTCTAAGGCCCCAGACACCGCAGGCCACGAGATCGATGAGTTACAAGCAAACGTAATCTTATAAATTGATCCCTGAACCTCATCATCCGAAACCTCTTGGATCAAAGTAGCAGGCTGGTCCTCGTCACACGCCTGCTCTATCAATCGAATATGAACAAACACATCTTTCATATCGAATCCCGCTTGAGCATAACTGTGATAGTAAACAGCGTTGATTAATGCGCCATTAAGCAACCAGCTTCGGCGATTTTTCCTTTTTCTATCTTTCCTTGTATTTATACTCTACTAATTTCACAAAGTCAAATTACTTACTACTTCCAACTAAAATCATAAAAAGACTGAAATTACTAGGTACATACACTGTCCATTGCCGAAGTGCATCAATCATACAAAGCATTACGTACAAAAATAAATAAAAACAAAAATAATAGAAGGTAGGTTCAAACCTTAAGGGCATGGAATCGTAGTGTTTTCGGATATTAGAGACGAGTTTCTCGGGGAGCTGGCTGCCAGGGTAGAGCTGAGTGAGGCTCCGTACAATGGTGCCCCAAACGAGTTTGCGGTGGCCGTCGATTTTGGAAGGCGGCGGGTCACGAGTCGAGTCAAGATTCAGCGAGTTCTTGAGAGAAGCGATGGCCTCGGAGACGTTTCGACTCAGTCTCTGCAACCGCTTCTGCATCGCCGACGACTCCTTGGCCATCGACGGCTCCGGCATGCCCTCCGATCTGTCCTGGGACCTCATCAGCACCTGCTCCACCGTTTCCTCTTCCGTGCTGGTCCGACTCGACCAGCATTCTAACGCGGCGGCCATCAACTCGGCCGAGTTCACTCCCCACAACTCAGAAATGGAGTCGCGTAACAGAGCAGAAATTTGAAGAGAGAGAAAAGAGGAGATGGGGGAGGGATTTGGGGTGGTGTTTGTCTCTCTTTCTCTCCGTCGTGAGTCAGTGTTTGTGAGCTTCGCCCATTTTTATCACTATTCTTCTGACAGGAGCAGAGAGATGGAGAGAGAGAGAGAGAGGGGAGGGAAAGAGGTGATTGGGATTTTTTCTACTCTACTTATTATACTAGTTTGGTTGGTAATTTTCAGTTTAGGGAGAGCGGGTGATGAAGAGTAATAAATAAGAGCCCAGGGGGAGAGGAGTGGACGGTGGTAAATCTGGTAGGTAATAATGGGTGATGGTGAATTTGAATTGGTGATTAGGATTTTATGCTGAGTGATACCGGGTGGTGCGAATTTTACAAACAGGATTACCTTTTATTGAGGTACTCCTAAGAGTTCATCACCAACAAACTGGTGAGGAACGGATCAAATTATATCAATCCGAGAATAAAAACTAAAACTAAAACTAATATAGGAGCCGTTAAATATGCTAAAGATTTTACGTCTTCAATTAATTATCTTCTTCAATTGAAACAGACAACAAACAATAAACAACTCAACCAACAAAAGAACAAAAACCACACCATAAAATCTAGATCTTTGAGCAATCTGAAGAAACCACCCAATCACACCCACCAACGTGAAAGCCAAGAAACAATGCCTAGGCCTTCCTCCGGCAAAATACCTGATCCATCATCATCTTCTCCACCAACGACAACAACTAAAAAAAACTCGGCAGAAGTGGCTCAAGTCTTAGGCCGGTGCTTGGAAATTTGATCGACGATAAAGCTGAAAAGCAGATGAGAAGAAGATCGTTGATCGGATAGGGCTGGATCTCAAATTAAGTAGCAACAATTGGAAGAGAAGGGGTGAAAAAGCAACAGCTATGATCTTGTCATCAAAATCACCAAAAAAGACCACACAACTGCTTCCCCCGAGTGCCGCCATAGCCTCGGATCCGGAAGGCTGACCGAGCCAAACGGCTTGGATACACCACCATGGAAACTGGCCCCCCACCCCAGACAAGATAACCAGAGGGGCGAAAGAAGCAAGAAAACATTAAAGAAGAAGATGAGATTACGGGCTCAGAGAGGACAATAAGGGAAGAGGAAATAAGGCTGGGGCAGCTAGAATGAAACGACGACTACGAAGGATTTTGATGGAAAATTAGGGCTTATTTCTAAAGCGAGGGGATAGGGTTTCCCCTCTCTATAATTGGTGTGAATGATAAAGTGATAAGGGTTCTTTACTTGTCCATATTTGACTTGACAAACATACCCTTCTTTTTACCAATAAACAGATCAAATCGTAGGGAGATAATGGTAATTTTGTGAGCTACTTACCCATGATCTCCCTCTCTGCTCTTCCTCCTCTCTTTGGAAATTAGTTTATGGGCAAGGCTAGCGTCCTTCCCATTTACTATAAATAAAAGGAAAAATTGTCGGAAACCCCCTATTATATATCACTGATTGCCAAAAACCCTATTATGATCTTTGTGGTTATGAACCCCCTTATATGATACTTCCGTTTTGATGGAACCACCAAAGCACCCCTACCAACGGGTTTTGCGGCCAAAATAACCTTGAAATGACCAAATTACCCTCATGTGTTTTGGCATGGAAGCTTCAACTAAGCTTCTAAATCTTTAACTTCCCCTTCAATCACTCATATCATCCAACAAATTGTCTTGAAATCCCAATACGTGAGGGCATTTTGGTCATTATAACAGTTTTTTTGTCGAAAACCCCTTTGTAGGGATGGTTTGACGTTTGAGGGTCTCATCAGGGCGGAAGTATCGTATAAGGGGGCTCCTGACTACAAAAATCACAATAAGGATTTTTTTTGGCAAAGAATGGTATATAATATAGAGTTTTCGGCAATTTTTCCTAAATAAAAATTTTAAAAAATGAAAAACCAAATTCAATCCTAAACTCAATTTATATGTTATCCGAAACCCTTCTTTATTAGGAAACCACAATTTAGTCGGAGAAGTCGGAGTTCGATAATTGCTTCTAATGTATTGTTCCTGCCTTCGAATTTATGCTATTGCATTGTAATTTAACATTGACAGATTGATACACATGTTGTTTAATAGTGTCTAGCTATTGAACTTAGGGACAAATGTCTTTCTTTGGGTTCGTTCTATACAATTATACCTATGAATGGAGATTTCGGTGCAATTTGCGTCAAAATCCCTTCTTTTCTTGTAAAATTAGCAAGAACACACCCTGAAAATAATACTCATAATTAAATAGCAAAGTCAAGACTCTCCTATACTTGATACAATTTCCCTTGCTAAAAGTTTAAATTTATAAATAGATTGTGAAACTAACATCCTAATGGCCCCTAGGATGTGTGTTCATTTCGTTTTATTCAATCCCATTCCAATTCAATTTAGTTTAGTTTAATTTTGGTCAGGTCAACAATTTGCTCTTTCACTCATACATTACTACTATTCATTTAGTCCCCAGTCAGTTTAGTTCAGATATTTTTTTAGGCGAAACAAACACATCCTCATATGAATAAAAGAGAGAAATTAATAGCATTGTAATAATAGACTGCCTAAAGGAAGACAATAACACCGTTATTGAATATATATACATGGTAT
>BSSO01000880.1:0-27846 GCA_030267885.1 Mesembryanthemum crystallinum
ATTTAAATTGGTTTGTGTATCGACTCGGGTCAGATAAATCAGCTTCGGGTCCGTTCCGTGCGTGCGAGCCTCACAAGTCACTTCCTATCATGAAAAAGTAAAGATAATTGATAACCAGCTTAATATTAAATGACTACTCAACAAAATTAGCAAGTAGCTAAACATAACTTTTCCCTCCTTCTCAGCATCCTTATTACCGTTGACTGACTTGCTGCTGGTGACCCCTCCTCCCCACCTGCTTCCCCCAAATCCCCCATTCATTCATTCTCTCTCTCTCTCTCCTTCCCTCAATTCCACAACTCTCTCTCTCTCCCATTTTCTCTCTCCAATTCTCTCTCTCTCTCTCTTTTTGGTGGGTAGTTGTGGTTGTAAACTTGTAATTGTAGTTGCATTAGCTTGATCATCATCACAGAATAATTATGCTGATGCTAGTAGATTGCTCAAACTGTAAGACACCATTACAGCTCCCACCAGGAGCCACCTCCATCCGCTGCGCCCTCTGCCGCTCCGACACCCGTGTCGCCTCCGATCCCCGCTCTCTCCCTCCTCCTCCTCCTCCTCCCTATCTCCCTTCTCGTCCATCTTCTTCTCAACCCTCTCCTCCGCCGCCTTACTACGGCGCTGCGCCGCCTTACTACGGCGCTGCGCCGCCTTACTACGGCGCTGCGCCGCCCAACTACGGCGCTCCGCCACCAAGGCCCCACCACCAGCCTCCACCTCCGCAGCCCACAAGCGGCGGCCGCAAGAAGGCGGTGATTTGTGGGATCTCCTACAAGCACTCCCGGTATGAGCTCAAGGGTTGCATTAATGATGCCAAGTGTATGAAGTACTTGCTTGTCAATCGGTTCAAGTTCCCTGAATCAGAAATTCTCATGCTTACTGGTATTGTATTGCTCTGATTCTCCTCAATTTTTGCAGCTTTGTATGGTTAATGCACTTAATTGGGTAATGTTGTGTGATCATTGTTGTTGGGTTTTGTTGTTGATTATTAGAGGGTTTGAACTTTGAACTATGGGTATAATAGAAGGGGTAAAATTATCATTTTTTTTTTTTGTTTTTACTGTTTTTTAGGATGAGGGAATAAAAGGTTTCGTGAGTAATTATGCTCCATTGAGAAGAATTTGATCATGTAACTTTGTGTGATCATGTGATGTTTGTTGGGTTTTGTTGTTGGTTATTTGACGGTTTTGAAATATAGGTTTAACAGTTACAGAAGGGGAAAATTATCATTTTTTTTTCCTATTTTTTAGGGTGAGGGAATAAAGGGTTTAGTGATAATATGTTCCATTATGTGGAATTTGATACCAAATATAAAGGGAGAATATTTGTGTGAACAAGATCAAAGAATTTTGACAATTTTCCTGAGCATATTGCTTGATAATTTGGCTATGGTGGGATTATAGTGGGTGTTATTGTTATTGTTACTAGTAGATTAGAGAAGATGAATGTTCTTGGAAGCTGTAATGATATGGTGGAGATAGTTGTACAACTATGACCAAGCTAACACGACTATCCTAGCCCTTTAGCCCAGCATAATCCCCGGTGTTTTGTAATGTAGTGTGGGCTTTTTTCTTCCTGGTTCATTACTTTGAGAGAATCTGGAAGTCTACGAACAAGGATAGGATGCAATTACTTTGGAACTTGTAGGATGGAAAAAAATAAGCTCTCTCTATTTGTATCTATGTGCTTAATTATAATGAAGAAGCATGTGTTCATGAACTTAACAACGTCTTCAATGTACGGAGGCATTGTTTCATCACTTTGAAAGAATGCACACATAGCTTCCATAAAGGTACTATAAATTCGATAAGTAAAGGGAAAATAATTAGAATTTGGTAACCTGGGACAACTAAAACTTATAGTGAAGCATACTGTTATGTTGTAACAAAAGTTGGATTTGTCAAATTTGCTTCTAGAAACTTGTATTTTATATTTTCCCTTGTGGCAGTAAACTTCCCGTATTCATGCCATATTTTGGTTGATCTTACTAGGGAACTCATCTTGCAGCCTGCTAGTAGGTTTCTAGTTTGGGATTTGGGGACATTGTAGTTTTATCTACCCATTGCTATAGGGTCTAAGATACATCAAGCTACTACTTGTGCATACATCTTTTATAATTATGGATTAGCCAAGTTTAAATCATGATCCATGTTGCTGGAACTGAAATTTGTGGTTAGGTACGCCAAATTAGCTAATGTTTTCGGCCTCTTTTGGACCTAAAATTGAGACTGGGTGTTTCACATATGCTGACATTTTGTGAACTCATCTAATTTCTGAATGCTACATTGCAGAAGAAGAGAATGATCGGTACAGGATTCCTACCAAACACAATATCAGAATGGCAATGGCTTGGCTCGTAGCAGGGTGTCGAGCAGGGGACTCCTTAGTGTTTCATTACTCCGGACATGGTTCACAACAGAGGGACTACGATGGAGATGAAGCGGATGGTTATGACGAAACCCTTTGCCCCTTGGACTTTGAGACGAATGGGATGATTGTAGATGATGAGATTAATGATGTGATGGTTAAGCCACTTCCACCTGGGGTTAAGCTTCATGCAATTATAGATGCTTGCCACAGTGGCACTGTGTTGGACCTGCCATTTCTTTGTAGGATGAACAGGTCAGTCTTTTCGCCGCTTTGAAGCCATTTCATTCCTAATCAAGGGCCTTGTGACATCATCTATCAAATGGGTCGACCCAGCAGATTTAGGGTTGGATTAATTTGATTCGGGTCTAGTTGGTATTTGGGTTAGAATGAAAATTCCATTTGTTAGTTAAATTTTCGGGTTATCTTCTGGTCCTAGTTGAAAATTCGTGCCAGAACACAGGGAAAAATAAATAAATACACAGTTTGGTAGGGTAGGTTTTGATAGGTCAGAAGTAGACCTTAACAAGTTCATCACTGCAGGAGCGGGCAGTATGTGTGGGAAGATCATCGCCCTAGAACCGGTACATGGAAGGGTACTAGAGGTGGCGAGGTTATTTCCTTTAGTGGCTGTGATGATAATCAAACAGCTGCTGATACATCGGTAACAATCTTTCACCTCCATTTCTTCACATCCTTGAATTTGTTACTTCTATACTTAATTAGTACTGCACATTGAATCTAAGAAATTGGAAGTTATCAACAAAATTGCTCAATTTTTGTTTGGCAGGCTCTTTCAAAGGTCACTTCAACTGGAGCAATGACATTCTGCTTTATCCAAGCAATAGAGCGAGGACAAGCAAGTACTTATGGGAGCATGCTCAATGCTATGCGAAATGTCATCCGCAATACTGGGAGTGATGGCCGCGGTGGTGTCGTGACCTCTCTTGTGACCATGCTTTTGACTGGAGGGAGTGGTGGAGGGTTGAAACAGGTATTGAGCTTTAAATTGAAAGTGTTCCTGAATAACAATATACACAAAATGCTCATATTTTATTTTATTTTTGGCAATTATCATACTCATATTTTTAACTTAACAAATTGCAATGGAGTATATAAAGAAATTAAATAAATACTATGATATTAAAAAAAAAAAAAAAAAAAAAAAAAAGCTAACTATTTTGATAAAGCATAACATTCTCATTTTCATGGATTTGTAAATTCATTTTTGTTAGAAAAATACCTTTTAAATTGCACTTTTTGCGAATAACTACCTTATAATTTTATTTTTTTTGAAAATAACTACCTTATAAGAGGTTAGACTTTGTTGACCACTACCTTGTACCCTTTTCCGACCAAAAATATGCATTAAGTGATCGTTATACCCCTACATTATTGTGTAAATATGTATATTTATTTATCCTTCCTATTTATTTAATTTCTCACCTATTTTCCTATTTATTTTCCTCTTATTTGAAAAACAAATCATATGCAATATTTCATTTTTGAAAATTTGGAAAATATCTCTAGAGGAGGAAATTATAGGGAAAATAAGAAAAATTATTTTCTTCATTAAATCGAGGGCATTTAGGTCTTTTCATGTGGTTTTTTTGGCCGGATAATGACATAAGGTAGTGATCGACAACCGAAAATCTCTTATAAGGTAGTTATTTTTTTAAATAAAAAAAAAAAATTGATAAGGTAGTTATTCGCAAAAAGTGCAACTTGAAGGGTAATTATTGGCAAATTTTTCTCTTTGTTACTAGTATTAAGTCCTTGCTAAGCTGTGGAGTGAGCCTGTGGCTTTGATATACTCCTAGTCCTAGTATACATTAGTATTAAGATGTTCTTTTCTTGTTGCAGGAACCGCAGTTGACTGCGAATCAACCATTTGATGTGTATGCAAAGCCTTTTTCACTATAAAAACAAGTATGGAGTGCCTTAATCATCCTAAACAAAAGAGTATGGAGAATTCGAGTGTTTTGGTCATTTTTCACAGGATTGTAGTGCTTGGTAATATGATATGATGCCATATATTTTTATGTAAAATAGACCAATCGATTAAAAAGATAATGTACGAGTGATTATTACTTGGTAAATATTTAAAAAGGAAATAAAATTATTCTCGCCCCTTGAAAACTTCTAATTGATTACCATTTTAGTGGTGAGTAATTAGTTATACAAGTATTATCTACAATTCAAAACTTTTTTGGAAAATTACATGAATCTGTCAATCCCTTATTACTACAAGAGTAAACGAATGTTAATGTTAATACCGAGTATATTACTGTTCTGGAAAAAAAAAATACTCCTATCTAAATACCTATGATTTTGCTGATATGAAATATATTATCTAGACAATTTAGATATATATAGTAAACAAAATACTTCTCATTGAGTTTTCTCTCAGGTGATCTAGCTATCATTGTTTAGTTTTTAATGACTACACAATTTGAATCAAAATAGATCTAGCAGCCACCAACACACTCGAAATAAACAGTCTTTTCCTAAGTTCATTTGCTAGTAAGATCAAAATCCAGGTATCCTAGTCCTTGCATATGGCCTTAATATGTCCGTGTATTTGTCCTCCACACGCAATCATGGGACAGCAATCGTTCTAATTTTCCACAACAGTGAAATTATGGTAAAATTACATCCACAAAACATGGAGTAAACTGAATAAAACTCTTGATGTTAAGTTTGTAACTACCAATATTGTTTGGAACCAATGACCAATATGTAAAGATACAACAGCAGGCAGCCTCAACCGCAACAGAGTTCCTTTGCTTCAACGTAAATGTCGTGCACTGACAATTGGAAGATGGCGATAAAATCACTATCTTTATACCCACAAAGGGTAAAACAGGACAGTTTACAATTACTTTGATCTATCACGAGGTGTGTTGCATTGGCAATATTCCTGTAATTGCTGTAAAAACGTATCAATCGGGAAACCACGAATTAATCATCCTCCTTTCAGACTTGATGTACTGGTATAACCCCTGCACTGAAGTATTTGGGGATATTGTCGTCTGCAGCTAACAGCAATCAATACGGCCTGTAACGCGTTGGAGGCCTGAATCTAGGAGTCCTCCTACAAAAGATGAAAGCAGAGGAAATCAATAGAAATACCAAGAATGCAGTCGGCAACTACAAAAAGGGTACAAACTATAAAACCCCAGTGAAAATGATGAGAAATTACGATAAAAATCACACTGAAATGCAACTAATGTATGTTCACAAGTAGTTGTTCTCTGATATTGCAAGACTAGACACCCGTCTCACAGTTGGATGGATGCACTGATGCACAGCAGATGAATAATGATGGAAAGTCTAACTTATAGCCAGATACATCTCAAAGGCACAAGAAATGTCGTACCTGGATTAGCTTTCCAGAAAACCAAAGCAAACTCACCCACCCCCAACCATCCATCGTCAAAGGATATGCTCAAGTTACAAGCTATCTTGTAACTAATTTATGGTCAACAAAGTAATAGATGTGTACAATAACTATTGCTTCATATTTTGTGTCCATACCACAACAACAACAACGATGACCACCCAGTAAAAATCCTGCCGACGGCAGGGTCTGGGAAGGTCCAGATGTACGCAGTCTTACTTCTAACAAGTAGAGAGGTTGTTTCCTAATTTCCTAATGCTTTTGGCCTGTAACAAAATTTAGATATAACAAAATTACAGCATTACCCCGTACCTAACCAGGCAGCACAATTGTTATAGGTTCTATTATGTTTAGTCAAAAGAGTAGTCAAAGATTAATCAAGGGAAAGATTCCACACATCTTCGTCTTCCAGACCACCCCAACGCAAGACTCATAGTTGTTCTACAACATTTTTATCAAAAACTACCAGAACAAATCCTCTCTAACTTGGTAAAAAATTATTACTTGTCAGAGCACATTAATCACCAAACAAAATGAAAAACCTTTTAAAAAAATTAAGCATATAAACTACTACTGATATTAGCTGCGAAGCAGCTACAACACAAGCAATGAGTGAACTCGCTTCAATTAAAGACCATGTTTGTTAACCAAGAGAGAACATTGATAGTCATTCATAGTTATGGGCATCAGCTACTTCAAATTAGTGAACCTTTGAATCTATACAATGAATGTTATATAAGCACGTAGCTACATGCTAATTGCTACTACTATCTGTTATTAGCATAGAAAAGCTTACCCATAACCATATGGAGAAAAATCAGGAGCACCTCCCATGAATGGCCTCCTCGATCTGAATCCACCATATGGGTTTGGCCGTCTTCCTCGATATTGTTTCATCCCAGGAACATTTGTCCTCTTAACAGATACCTACGAAGAAATTGAAAAGGCACCGCAATCCAATAAGTATTTGATGGGGGGAAAAAAAAAAAAAAAAAAAAAGAAAAGCTATTAGAAGTATAGAAAACTTGAAGACCTTCAACTGGCGACCATGCAGTTCTGACTCATTCAGCAGAAGAGCATTCTGAACAGCCTCAAGTTCAACAAACTCCACGTAAGCAAATCCCTTAGGCTGACCAAACTTGTCTGTCAAAATGGTCACTCTGTTCACAGTTCCACATGTTTGAAAGTGCTGCTGAACCTCCTCAGGAGTACATGCATAGTCAACCTACATAGACATTTGGGAAAGTGAAATATTCAGGTAACATACTTGCAAATGCACATGTAAATATAAAGCAATTGATAACATTCATATAATAACATAGATGGCTCGGAAGAGTTTAGTGAGATTGGGTACTAGTATAATCAAGCAAAGGACCTAAGCTCTGCGGCATCACAAAACACAATAAAATGTTGTATCTAGCTACCAGGCAACACATGCCTGTTGATGAACGTGAAGGGCAGAGAAGGACATATTGAGGAAGAGTCAAGGAGGTCAGAGAGCTGAGAGTTCATAGAGTCATGGACATCAGCATCTTGTCCCAAAGTAGATAAGATAGTTTTTCTTGGGCTTACAGTGTTTCACTCCAGCTGATTATTAAGGTTCCCAAATTTTCACTTTTTTGTATATCTATGCCTTTGGAAACAGCCATGTATCCACGTACTCCAAGATAATTAATTTAAACATTAGTCATATATCCCCTTCCTCACAATGTTGTCACCCATGTCTCACATTTCCCATTTCCTTGCCCTTGTTTCAGTTTCTTCCCTTTCCCATCGTCCCTCTCATCCTTTGCTCTGCATCAAATTTTCTCAATATCAAGAACCTCAAGATCAAAGCTCTAAATTGAAAGAACTTCCCCTTTCTGTACCTCCTAGAGGCTACAAAAGCGGATCATTTGCTTGTTCCCATCAACATGCAAAAGATATGCCCTGCATGATGAGAAGGCAACCATACAGAGAAACAAGGAAAAGAGTGGCGATAAATGAGACAGGGCAAAAGATTCCAACAGCACTGTTAGCAGAAAGTGCAAAGGAAAGCATCATGATATAGATGAAGACGATATAATGTAAAGCATTCATCCACGTTAAAACTCTATAACAAATTATTATCACATTCTCCTGTAAACCACAACAATATCACCTTAGCCTTCTCTTTGAAGAGAAGGAAATAGTTAAGAGCTCCTTCAGCAAGAAATTCCAAAACATGTAGCACTGGTCATCATTATCACTTAAAAAATTGGATTCTTTTGGGACTGCACCCTGTCTTGCTTGCACACAATCACCAGAAAAAAAAAAATAAATAAAAATAAAAAGATTAACCACTTAATTGAGGTATAAGAAAAGTACCACCAAGTCATGGGCCATTCGAAAAACGCTCTTGTACACAGAACCTTATTCTATTACCATGCCACTACATTCCTATAGAAATTAACACTAGCAAGAATCTCCAAAACAATTGTGGCACTGGTCATCACTCTCAATGAAAATTTTGAAGCATTTTGGGACTGCACCCTGTCTTGCACACAACCTAGAAAAAAAGGGCATAAGACAAGCACCAGCAAGCCATGGGCCAATTGCAAAACCCTCTAGTACACGGAACCTTATTTTATTACCATGCCACCACACCCTATAGAAATTAACAGTTCAAAGCCACTTGGTGTATAACATGAAGCTGCCTAAACAACAACATTTGAAACAAAAAGGAATTTCAAAAGCAGCCACTTAAGCTCAGGGAAATACACCTTGATCGCAAGTAGCAATCTGGGCTTCTAGTTCCTTTCTTGCTGTAGGGAAACCACCTTTATATATGATTTACTTTAATATATTTGTATTGAACCATCCCAATCCTACATGACATTTCATGGTACCTAAGCGCAAAGAAGTAACGCAGCCTTTTCTCTTTTACCTTCCCAACTTGCTTCTGTGTTGCTTGTAATGCCACTTCATTTACAGAATGATTTATCCAAATTTCACCTTTGCCTTTAAAATGACAACATCTTGTCAAAATGAGAGCCTTATTCACCACCGTGCTTTACCACTGTCATAGCTCCCTCAACAATTGCACTGTTACATGCAAATCAGACCTGAATGCTGTAAGCCTGCTGCACTACCAGCCTATAAAAATGAAGCAGCCTTCCTGACACAAGTACACAACTAGAAACAAACACGCTCGTTTGAAAACCCACTCAACCAATACATTTTCTCCACTCAAAACTCATCAAATCGAATTAATGATATAAAGGAAGTAGTGTTGGACCCAAGCATGCAAACACAACCACTATCTAAATCAGCAATCATTTAAGTAACCACTAAATGATATATGTCCTGTGCACAGCCCAACAGGCAACAATCTATACAGCATTAGCAACTTAGCAAAACTACCTATTAATTGGTCTCCGTAAAGCTCCCAAAGGTATATTACATCACAGTTACCTACGTATAAAGTCGAGTACAGCAGCACAGGGATATCTCACTTCATCTCTCCTTCCAAATCCAGTACATAGTGGGGTACCCTCTTAAGACCTCTTGACCACATCTAGCACCTTAGCCTCCAAGGTTACCAATACCAGTATTGAAACTTCAGAAAAAGTAGCAGTCGACTTGAAGAAAATTCAAGTGAATGAAGGAAGAAAAGCCAAAATCCAAGAATCACAAACCCAAAGGTAGTACAATGAGAGCTTTTACCGATTTCCAATTCATAAGAGTAATACACTCAATTAAACCTTTTGCAAAGTTATACATAATTAACAGGAGGAAAAGGCAGATTTGACAAAGATTGCCAAAACCTGTATCTGGCTAGGGAAAAAGTGCTCTCTCGCTACTATAATACCTCAGTCCAAACCACCATAACCTCTACACATATCACTGTTATCCCAATCCATTCTCGACTGCTGAGCAACAATAATTAAGACTAGAAAACCGAAATATCTACTTCTCAGCTGATTCTTAATAAAGAGATGTTGAAATATAATTGAGATCCATCCATATTCTCTAAATACTGCTTTTACCCAAATAAGCATAGTGACAATTTTGGAATATCAAAAAAATAGCCCCATACCTTTAAATAGTAATGAATTATGGTTGTATATCTAGTTTTACGCCTCCCCCACATTAAGAGTTACACAAATAGTAATGAACAGCCAATAATTACCAAAGGTGTTTTGGTTAGAATGCAACAATTCTTGAGATGTTGCCACCATATGACACTAACTTAGACGTAAAGAGTATAATGCAATCTATAGAGCATGAGGAGTGCATTTTCTATTGACATAGAACTTGATTAAAGAGTATTCCTGCAGTAATTATCATACCATCTGCCATACTGGAGATATCAAAACTACTCTCGAAGTTCAGTAAACCTTTCCAAAATTATCAAGGTAACTCAAGAGAAAATATATAATTTGCAAGTAAAAGCAACAATACATTGAGGACTATGGAGCACTCGTGATTGGACAACCATCTGAAAATATTAACCTAAAATTATCAAGGTAACTCAAGAGAAAATATATAATTTGCAAGTAAAAGCAACAATACATTGAGGACTATGGAGCACTCGTGATTGGACAACCATCTGAAAATATTAACCTAATAGCACGTACATTTACAAATGGCAACACATTGAATATTACAGATATACCAATGACAACCGAAATATGACACCAAAGGAGAGAGTCTCACATTGCCAACATATATTGAACGGGCATCCGCCTCCTCTTTTTCAGCTTGAGTCGCAATAGCGCTGGTAGATTCTTCACATGGAAAGCAATATAAATAATTATGTCGTATTCACTGATTCAGCAAAATCAAAAACATACACGAATATTCGATACAGAAGGAATAGAAAGCTTTCCATAAAGATAAAAATTCGTTTGTGGGATGATATCAGGTGCTTTTATATGTCCCTGGCTGATAAGGAACACCCCTTCTTTAATCTCACTGCTTGAAGGCATTAACACGAGGAAAGGAATGATCCTTATCTGCATACGGGACCCCGATTTAATCTGCTCCTTTTCAGCTTACATGCAAATTTCATTACTTTTTTAAAAATAAAAGAGGGGTTAGTCTTTAAAGAGAATATCTCTTCTATTCGAGAGGCAAGTCCCTTATAGTATTTTCATTGTGATTGCTTATCTGGCAGTGAACAAGAAACTAAAGGAACTATTGTCCCTACTGTTGGAGATGATCCAAGATAAGGAAGATTGACTGGTCACACTGAATTTAAAAATTCGGCTAAAAACAAAAAGGAAGCGTGAATATGAGATTAACATTAAATTGTGCAAATTAAGTATTAACTGGAATGTATTCTGAAAGGACTTTAGGAATTGAGACCAGCATCGCACTTCCACTATCACTTCCTCCCATCAGGGTTCAGGTCCCCATACTAACAAGTTTCTTTTCCCCTTCACCCCTCCCTCTCTAAGCCCATCCTTCTACCAAAGAAAAATGAGAAAGAACATATACACAGAAACCAAAAATAGAAGGCTAATTTTATGCCTAACATTTTTAGTCCTTTCCTAGAGTATAAAAAATTAAAAACTACTTCCATTTTATGGGTGTCGACATATCATCATCCATATGAACATATGAAAACAGGGAAAAGAAAAAAGATATTATAAACTTGGACATTTCCATAGAACCAAAAAGCATTTACCATTGCTTCATTGGTCACTTTAGGAAAGGACTTCCCAGAGGGGGCTTGGCGAAACAGTATGCACCAGAGAAGTGGGTAGCACGGGAATAAAAAGTAACAAGATTGCTAAGTTTGGACACCTACTTAGGATGGTAACTCTGTCAGTGCAAGGTAGCGCATCACACTTTCCAGGATTAGCAATTAGAATAAAGTCTTCTTATAACTATTTATCCTCTTTGTATAACTGGGTGGTGCAGGCTACATAATATTGAGAATATATTCCTTACCAATCCACCTCTTTGCATAACTGGTGTATCCTTTGAGAGACGTAATAATGGGAAAACACTATAAATTCGAACATAGTATATGGATGCTAATCCTATCTCCTATAACCATTTGTGTACCTAATGTGCAATTCTTTCATGAACTCGCCACTCTATTTGCACCATTCCTGTAGAACCTCAATATTTACCAGGAATGCACCACGATATGCGACTATCACATCATTCATGTCAACAAAGTTCCTTGGCTTTTGATATGTTGATTGATTGACAAAGTTCCATAAGCCAATTAACTTGAAACAATGACATGAAATAAGAAATTTCCTTGCTTGGTTTTCAAGGACGGGCACTACCAAGGAGGCGTTTGAAATAGGGGATAAATTAGGGGGATAATGGAAGGAATCAAAGTGTAAAATAAGGGGATGGAGGTGGTGGTAGGTGAACAAATATGGTGGAGGAAGCCTCACAAAGTGCTCTTGCTGGATGTGTGTGTAATGTGCTTTAACAACTCTGAAACAAATAAGCACCCATTTTTGCACTGCCCTTACGCTTTTGGCAACGTCTGTTTGGGATTTTTGGTGAGTCCTGGGTGTGCTCAGAGAATTTGCTCGTGATGTTCCAGGTTGGTTACAGGGGCTCCGGTTCTAGGAAGGAGGGTCAAACATTGTGGAGATGTGCTATGTTCGCTTTGGTCTGTTGCATTTGGACAGAGAGGAACAACCGCGTGTTCAGAAGCCAGTTTGTACCCTCTGATCTAGTGTGGGATAGTGTAGTCTATTTCGCTTCTTTGTGGGTTTTTTCCCACAAGACTTTCCCCAATGTCTCGCTGTCGAAGGTACAGCGGACTAGAAGGCTCTGTTGTACTGATTTTCTATGAGGACTTCTTGTCCTCCGCTCTGTACCCTTTCGCTTATTAATACAATTACTTTTTATCTAAATTACCCACCACCCCCTTAGCATAAAATCTAACACCCTATATCCCATTTTTTCCTCCTTCCACCATACTTTATCCCCCACCACCCTCACCTTCCATTTTTGCCCTTTAATAATTACATCCATTACCCCCTAATTATCTCTACATTCCAAACAAGCCCTAAAAATAGTCCTTTACCCAGGTTTTAGAAACGGATAAGATTAGCGAATCAACAACTTGCCATACCAATATCAATCCTCATAGTATATCACACCAAAGACACTGATTCAAACACCATTTTAACCACAACCAGTAGTATATACATCAAAGAAACAATCCAGAAATCCCACAAAACCAAAATCTAAGTCCAATCAAGAACATCACAACAAACCGAATCAAACCAAAATCCATCAAAAGACGAGTAGAAACCTTGAGGAACCCCCATCTCCTGCTCGACTTTAGCCTGCATTTCACGAAGAGCGCCAGCTTCATCCTCAAGCTCCTGGAGCCGCTTCTTCATATCTTCCAGATTCTGTTCACCAAAATTTTCCCCAAATCAGAAACGAATTAAGGCAAAATCAAAGATTTTGAAATTAGAGGAGAGAGAAAGAGATTAAATGTTGTTGAAACCTGAGACTGTGGATCTCCCTCATCGGTTTCTCCGGCATCGGCATCGGTCTCAACGGCAGCAGTGTCGGCATCGGGAATTTCATCGTCGTAAGCTACTTCTTCGTCATACTCGTCGTGTTCTTCCGACTGGTGGAGCTCCGGCGGCTGCTCCATTTTTGGTTTCTCTCACCTCGATGCTGCTTGTCGGGGTTTTAGGTTTTAGGTTTAGGTTTTCAGTGAGGTAGGCGACTGTGTCTGTGTGATTAGATTTAAGAAATGATTGACACTAACTCAGGTCAGGTCACTCTTATGTATATACTCATCACTTCTGCAATAGATTGTCGATTATTTTTCTTTTTTTCCTTTTTCAAAAATCACACAAATATTTTCCATTCAACTCAATGTACCCTGATTAACAACAACAAGGTACTCATTTTAATTTAGTTTACTTTGATTTCAACTCAAGATAGCACTATCCAGTTATAATGAAGAGAGTTTTAACGTTTTTACTGAATTTATGATCTTTCTGTACTAGTGAATTTATATATGTTATTATCTTCCATTACAGGTGATGTACTCGTATTAAAAGTTAACAACTCAACTTTAATGTATTTCATACACTGTATATATGAGAAATATTTACGATAATTGAGTCCTTTCATGACTTTGTTTCACTACTATATCATTTGCGTGAACAAGGTTGGATGTCCACCACGTGTTCCTCAATTGGTGGGCTTTAAACTCATCCTACTCAACATATCTAGGACCAGTTTTCAACTAAGTTCCTTTGTTGATGGATCGGGTGATCGAACAACTTCTTCTCAATTTACCTACTCCATGGTGAACACACCGGTTTCAATCAAAAGGTCTTGAAACATCATGGATTATGCATTTATGCCTTTTCTTACCATTATATATCTAAATGCGTTATTCTTTGCAATGCAAATAGTTGCTTGTTAGTCACAAAGTACATGTTTCACGACAATGACAAATCAACTAGTAAGATTGTAAACCACTCAACCTCATATCATGACAAATCAATGGCCAAGAAAATGCATATTCAATATTGGATCACGCTATGCACGTTTGTTTAGCAGTTCCGAAAAACGACGAATATCACTCCAACACAACAAGAATCCAACAGAATGTAAATAAATTCAAGTTCATAGTATCATTTCAATACCTAAGCAATCCTCTAAGACCATTCCACTGCTCTTTATCTAACAGCCTAGTGACAACACATGTAATATCAGGTCGAGTATAATTCATTAAAAATATTAAACTCTCAATTGTTTTAGCATAGTTCGATTGTACACCCACATTTTAGCCCTTGTTCTTCCTTAAGGATATGCTATTAATTATAATCATATGGAATCCTTATCGGTGAAATGAACATAGTTGTAATTTTTCAACACTTTTTATACACAGTGAAATTGAGTTAAGGTAAAGCTATTTTTGATTTTATCAACTTTGACACAACCGGATTTGTTTCACCTTCAACTAAATCTTTCATTTTAAATTGAGACGATAACCAACTTTAAGTTTCATTACTATTTTTGTGCAAACTAAAAAGCTAACATATCAATAAGCAAACAATTACACAATTATAGCGAATCATTTTGTGTACATACACGTATCTCATTATATATTTTTAATACTTTTATATATGTATAAACACAACGAAAAATACTACTCCCCACGTTCCACAGTCATATTCACATTTTCTTCATAAGGTTGTTCCACAATGATGTTTATATATTCCTATATTGTAAGTAAAAACCATTGAAATGTCCTTTCACATCTCATTTCGCCATCTTAAAATACTCTTAATGTGCTTTCCAACTATAAAACAACCAACAAATATAGGGCATTTTAGTTCATTTCCTTCACTTTAAGGTTATCTTAATCTCAGTGCTTAATCCAAATAATAACATGATTGTGGCGGACTAGAGGAGTATATTCAATCGATATGAGTTAGAATAAGTCCAAACTTTGCATAATGCTTCAAAAAGCACACTTATTGGTTAATATTTTGCAAAGAAAATAAATAAACTTAATGATGTTGTTGACCTGGTGTGTCGACCTGAACCTAGTAGTCTTTACATTAGGGTTGGCCATTTGTAAATCCGAAAACAACATGACTTGGAAATTATCCGAGCCGGAAGTGACCTGCCTCGTTGTTCGACACTAATGTCGCACGTGCCATGACGAGCCGAGCTGGTTGGCCGCTGGCGGTGACTGCGTGAATGGGGTGGCTCTTACTAACCCAACAAGCATATGAGTTAGGCTTTGTTCTCCTCAACTTAATTTTGTTGAACAAAAAACAACAAAAATCAGTAAAGTTAAATTCCACTACCCCATTGCATGTTTTATATTTTTATACCTCATTGAAATTAAATTCAATTTTAGAATACCTCACTGATATTTTTGAAACCTCAAGGTAACTCACCGATATTACTTGAAATTTCAGGGTACCTCACCGATATTACTTGAAAACTCGGGGGTACCTCACTGATATTTTCTTTTCTATATTTGTTTTGAATAATTCAAACTATCTGCGGGTTGTAGAAAATAATCTCAACTTCACTACTCCCTCCGTTCCTAACTAACTCTACCATATTCCTAATTTGGTTGTTTTACAAAAACACTACCATATCATTTTTAGGTAAAAAATTTGGTGGCAAATTACAATTATATTCCCAACTAAACACCTCAAACTACCCACCCAATAACTAATGTTGTGGGTAAAAAGAGAAGGCACATGGCAAAATAAGCTTCCATTGTTTTTTGTTCAAAAAGTAAATGGTAGAGTTATTTAGGAATGGAGAGAGTATTTAGGTGTAATAATCTGAACTATCGTTTTGATTGGAATGTATGCACCAGTCTTGACGACATTAGCCTTCCTATATCAAATTTTACATGATAAATGAAATGGACAACATTGGTTGAATTGATTATCCATATATTAGGAGTTCAATTTGAGGATTATCAAAGCAAATAAGTACGCAGAAGGTTAATATCGTCAAGGCCGATGCATGCATTGCAATCAAAGCGATAGTTCAGATTATTACATACAAACAGTGAAGTTGAGATTATTTTCCGCAATTCGCACGTAGTTTAGATTATTCCAAACATTTTTTTTTTTTTTTTTTTGGTTGCAATGGAGATAGTCTCATGAGTCTTATTTGCGGAGAGAGCAGCAAGTAGCTTACCTAGGGGCCAGGTCCCATCATCAATCGCAATCTCCCAAACAAACCATCAAAATCTGTTTTGTTTCTGAAACCAGCAAAACTGTCACTTTTCAATTGCTACGTTTCGCCCATTCTTTCGTCCTTCCCCTTTTCCCTTTCCCCCCCTTCATCTAAAAATCTCCCAAATCCAAATCCCTCCTTCCTATAATGCCATCACCACCATCACCACCACCTTCACCATCATCTTCTCTCTCCACCCTTCCCGCCACCACCACTGCCGTCGACACTTCCGACGGCGCCGCCGAGCGCCGCCTCCGGGAGGCGGAGGATCGCCTGAAGGAGGCCATCGAGGAGCTCCAGCGCCGCCAGCTGATGCGCGCCGCCGAGCGTGGCGGTCACTACCCGCCCTGCGATCATCCCGATGACTCCTGTGTTGCTCACGCCATTGGCAACATCTGCCAGAGCTTCCTTCTCTCTTATGGCGTCAGAGTTGGTATTGGTATCCTCCTACGCGCCTTCAAGCTCGCGCGTGGACATTCCTATTCGTCTCTCCTTGATCTCAAGGTTCGATTTCGTTGCTCAAACTTTTGAAGTTTTGTTTGATGAATTGATATGTACTTAGGTTTTGTGTTGATTTTCAGCTCAATTTGGGAATTTAGTGGGAGAGAGGTGCTTTTCTGATTTTGTTTTGTTGCATATTGCTAGCTCTGTCTCATTAAATTTGTCAAAATTTCTGAAATTAGCTGTATCATACACTTTGTCAACTTTTCTGAAAATAGCTGTTCCTTAGGTGAGGGTTGTTGATCTCAATTGATTCTCAACTGAATTTGGGAATTTAGTGGAAGAGAGAGGTGCTTTTCTGATTACTGTTCGTTGCATATTACTGCGTAGCTTTGTGTCATTAAGTTCTGTCAAAATTTCTAAAATTAGTTGTATGATACTCTGTCAACTTTTCTGAAATTAGTTGTCCCTTGTGTGAGGGTTGTTCATCAAATTCAGTTGAATAGCGCTAAACCTTGTGAGAAAACTATATTCCATAATCATGAACTAATGGACTCAACTGAATTGAATGCAAAATGATAAGTATGAATGAACGAGATCGAGTGGTCCTTTGGTTGACCAACAACAATAGGGGAATTATGATACCAAACTATTGAGTTGATTGGTTGACAAAACTTACAGGGATTAGAACCTATTAGAAGTTCTTTTTCCCACAACATGGGAGAAGTTGATTACCTAGTCTGTAATTAAGTGAAGCTCCTACAAGAATTTTTTTTTGCACTTCCTAGGAAGTCGTAAAAGTTCCTAAATCCAAAGAAAGATGATACCAACTCGGACGCCATAGGAAAGGAGGAAGCTCGAGGAATGTTTTTATCTGGCAGATGTTACTCTCCTTTGTGAAGTTACTTTCCAGAGGAAGTTACTCTCCTTCTTGTCAACCAAACAACTTTAAGCATTCTTAACAAGACATTAATGGAGGAATTTAATTATTGAGAAATCAACTTCGTGCAAAATCCTGGGTGAACCAAAATCCTAAGAGTGGCTTGGTTGTTGTTAATGACAAATATGCTCTTTGATCAATTTATGTTGATAAAAAGGTAAAAAATGACCAAGTAATACTAATATCTACTAATCCTATCACTTATCAGCAAGGCTTGGCTGTTGTTAGTTTCGCCTTCTTCTTTATTAGCGGTAAGCATCTGGGATTTTCGGAGCAAGGGGGTGTTGAAGAGAGTAGAGGATTTAGAGAAGGAACTGAAGATTGAGGAAACTAAAAGATGGTAACCATATTACTCTCATGAATATATTATGTGTAGAGCTAACAAAAACTGGTGCGAGTGGGAGCAAAACAATTTTCTTTCTGTCTTTTCATCTCTTGAACCCTAAATTTTCACTGAATAAAAAATAAAAGAAATAATAAAAATCTGGGCTGCACCAATCCTGTCAACCAACTGCTGCTAATAAAAAAAAAAAAATCAGAAAATGGGGGTAGTGGCAGTTAACTAGGTACTAGTGGGTGGTTGGAATTAGTGGGCAGTTTAAGTTGGTTTAAAACTCCTATGAAGGGGGCTAGATATCCTGGCAGAAAAGGGGGCAGATTGCAGACAAAAAAAGGCAGACCAAAAGAAAAGAGAGAGAGGACGTGGTTTTAGAAATCAAGAGAATAGGAGAGAAAAAGAAGAAAGCAGCAAAAGAAGAAGGTAAAAGAAGATCCAAGTTCATCCCCTTCAAATTCTTGCTTTCAAAACTAAATCTATCCTTTCTTTTCTCTTTTTCGATTTACTCTCTCCTTCAAATTCTGAAAGTTACAGTTCCTCTGTTATTCTCCTCTCAAAATTATGTCTATATGTATCGATCTGTTTTCAATATGTTCAGTTGGCTGTGTGATACCTGTTTTCAGCGTATTTCCTTCCAATTTACATCAAAATATGTGCATTTGTCTTTTGTTGATGCAATTTACATCACAGCCTGGTGTTTTCCTTTCTTAGTTTTAGGAAGTGGCTAGAGTACAAATCAGAAAACATAAATGGCAAAAACAAACCTGAAACCACAAGGTTTCAAGCCTGCCCGAAAGAAACCACAAGGTTTCAAGTCTGCCCTTAAAACAAATCAGAAAAAGAAGAACAAACAAAAATTCGCAACGAGTCTAAAACCACATGGATTTGGACTCTTTTTTTGGACTCTTTGCCTAAACTAAAAATTTGAGGAACGCGCACCGTCAAAGCTAATTTTGAGATTAAAGTGAAACCATATGGATTTGCGATAATCTCCATCATGTCCATGAAGGACTATGAGATGAAGGGAAGCCATATGGATTCCCGACAATCTCGATAAAACTCATAAAAAAAAGAAATGCTGGAGTTTTAAACGAAAAAAAAAAAACAGAATTTGGAGCAAAAACAAGTCAGTGCTGAATTTAATGCAGTGCTGGAGTTTTTCTTAGAAGAAAAGAATCTGGCAGTGCTGAATTTAAAAAATACAGTGCTGTAACTAAAAAAAACACAGCAGGGTTGTGTTGCAGTTTTGAGAAAACTGAATTAGAACTTAAACCAAGGCTGAAATTCAGAAGTTAAACCAAGGCTGAAATTCAGAAGTTACTGATAAAAAATCATCTTTCAGTGCTGTCCCAAAATGAAAACAAAGAAGATGAATGAAGGGAGAAGAAGAAATCCTAAACAAATTTGAAATGAAGGGAGAAGAAGAAATCCTAAACAAATTTGAAACTCACAATAGTTATCTTGATTTCGGTTTTCTGTCTCAAGAAGCAATACTCAGTGAAGAATAACATATAAATTTTCTCACGGTTTCTCCAGAAAATTTCAGCAAAACGTATGTTGAATATTAAGGAGATAAAAGAATAGAGTTTAAATAATGGCTGGGATAAGTCTCCTAACCCGGCTAAACTCTATTTAAAATTAAAAAAAAAGACTGAAAATCAGGATATTAGGTTGACTCAGCAAGCATAAATTCAAAGTAAATAGAGTCTCCTAAGGGGAATAGGACTCTTAAGGATTCCTAGTTACACTCAAACTGTTTTCAGCAACTCTAACTCCCCTAAACATCAGTAAAAATGGAATCTTTAAGGCTAAAAAACAGTCTAAAAGATTAACCTATGTTTCAACTCACATTTAACAGTGGCTTAACACTTAAACACACTGTTTTGAGTCGAATAGAAGGGCTAAGCCCAAAAATACGAAAATTTTTACGAACTACGATCGGTTTGATCCCCTTTAAAGGGGTACGTAGGCAACTCATCAAATATGAGTACAACCCGGAAAATAAATCAAACAAACCCAAAAAATAAAATAAAATCAACAACCCCCCAAAAAAACAAATCAACACTTTAAGGACTACGATCAGTTTGATCCCCCTCTAAAGGGGTACGTAGAAAAAAAAAAAAACAAATCAACACTTTAAGAACTACGATCGGTTTGATCCCCTCTAAAGGGGTACGTAGGCAACTCATCAAATATGAGTACAACCCAAAAAAAAAAAAAATAATAACACCTAAGCCTAAATCAATGACTAATAACTATTCAAAACTAGTCGGAATCAAAGGGTCTTCTCCTAAACGGGGATGTAATTGTGTCTAAACACTATGGATAGGGTCGTACCTAAATAATAAAACCAACGTATCAAAGTCGTTGGTAGATTATGTTAGCACTTAAACTTAAAATTTTTGCTCAACATCATCCTTTTGGCTTTCCTTTTTAAAGAATTTACTACAAGCAGCACAAGAAACTTTTTACGATCTTATCGACAACCATATTAATAGGCAGTTCTCTTGTTTCCTGCAAGTTCAAAATGCATTCTGCTAAGTGTCACTAGACAGAGGGCATTAGGAACATACTTGATTAAGGTGATCTTTAACTGTAGGTCCACAAATTACACTTGCTTTTCTACAGAGAATCATAAACGTCATCCGATAATTTTGGCACATAATGTATCATGGGCATTCACTTATAGAACAAGTGTGCATGGCAACACTTTGATTGCTAGATGCTGCGTAGACTGTAGCCTTAGTGTTTGTTACAAAGGACTCGAATGGTGATCCTCTTATTGTGCTGCTGTACTTGCATTCTGCTTGGTACTATTTCCAATTGGTTTATAAAAGAGCAGGTATGTTAGAAATCTGAAAAGAAATACAGCAGTTATGACTGATATCCCATCTCTGGATGAATTAAATGATCCACCTCTTACTCTCTTAGTGGTCAGCCACTGGATGCTTTTTCAGTTTAGTGTCTATTGAAAATTTCATCCGCCTCTACAAATTTAGGGGTACAACAATACAGCTATTTACCCTTCCCCTCACCCTTCCATGGCCTGAGCCTCATGCACTGCCACTGGCTGTGGTAGTGGTAATTGATGTTTATTTATATCCCGCATACAGAACTATCCTTTTGTCTTTATTTGAATCTTGTTGGTTTGCTTCCTTTTCCAGCAACTTGTCTCAGAGAAGGATCTGATTGTCAGAGAGGAAGCATGTCGTGTTGGTTTGCTTTTTGGCGGTTTTACTGGGTCCTACCATGCTCTGAGATGTGCATTGAGGAAGTTGAGAAAAAAGGAAACTCCTTTCAATGCGTAAGTTCGCGATGTTGACTATCTTGTTTGTGATTCATTACGCCCATTCATTTTAGCTGTCTAGTATGTGGTGATTGTGGTCGTTAGATTATCTTAAACCAACATTATATTTCATATTGTAACATTGTTAAAGGTGGTGATGGAGCAGATTCTTAGCAGGCTCTGTTGCAGGCTTGTCAATTTTAGCATTAGATGATCCCAACAGGAGGCGGACACTAGCTTTATATCTTTTGGCTAGGGTTGCTCAGGTAGATTAATTACCAATCTTTTCATTTTTTTTTAATACTTCTCCCCAAAACTTGTTATTGTGATCATGTTCAAATACAAGGGGTTTTTTTATACAATCTTACACTGTTTTGTTTCGTCCATTACTAGTGTGCTTATAATTCTGCTAAATCCAAGAACAAATTCCATTTTTGGGGAAGTCACTGGAGACATGGAGATTCTTTGCTTTTTGCTTTGTCTTCTGCGCAGGTATCTCATGGTTTACTTCCATTTTCTTTTTTCAAATTCATTTTTGGGAGCTGTACGCATTGTATATTATTCTGTGTAAATTGTTTCTGATTATTATTTTTCAGTGAGGACTTGAGAATATCTTATGTATATTGATTCCAGTCATCATATATAAACTTTGTTTTATTGCATGACTTGCTGCATTAAATGCATCTTTTTTTAGATGGAAAGCCATTTTGGCAAAAGATCCCAAATTGATGAAACATTGAACTCGTTTTTCTGGATTACTTTGTGAATATTAAGACGAGCCTAAACAGAGATATGACTCTTGTAACGTGTTTCTCTTCCCTTGAAGTCCGATATCCATGTACAATCGCATTGAGTGATATTGATGTTGTGCTGAAAGTTGTAGATTTATTGAACCATCTGATTCATCTTCATCGAATACTGTGTCATGTACTTTATTGTTCTTTTCACCTATAACGGCTGTCTTATACTTGCAGATTTGTCTAACTTGAGGTACTTTACTCAGATTATGTACTCATTCATTATGCATCCTGAGAGCTTACCAAAATCATATCGAGACTTCATTCAGAAGACAGGTCCAGTGGCTGAACCTGTATACAAGGCTGTCAGAGACTGCTGTAGAGGTAGTCCAGTCAATGTGGCTTCACTATCGGCATACTTGTCAAGTAAAGGAGTTCAGGATTTGGTGGGCTTGGAAGAGTACCCTTCCATAATTCCCTGCTCCATTATTCATCCAAATACTCAATCATGTCTAGCTCACAATATGAATGCAGCATCAGCTACTTTCAGGAAAACATTTCCACTTTATTTCTCATTGAGTTTTGTACCTTTCGTGGTTCTGCATCTACAAAAGGTACAGTAAATCTAGCCAACCCTATCCATACTTCTGAAACATNGAAATCTAGCATTGTTTGTGGATATAGTTTTGTGCATAGCTGAGTCAGATATTGTTACTCTGTCGTAGTCGTCCTTAAATTTTCTGACTCACTAGTTTTATCTTGTTTAAAATCAAAAGATTTGGAAAACCATTCTACCAAATATAAATGAGCAACTTCCTTATGATTGTGTGTGTGTTAGTGGTTCATGGATCCATCTATAATATTCCTATCATATATGCAAAAAAGTTTGTCTCATAACATTTGAATCATGAGCTGTATAGATGGAGGGGGTAACTATTTGTAGCATGCTGTCCTAAATTGAACATAGTTGTCTTCTACGTGAGATATGTTTCATTGATTTATATGAGTTATGGGAAGGATTTTTTAACTTAGAAACATGTATTTGCAAATGTAACAGCTGCAGTCATGTTTGTACCTCGTCATCCTTGAGCCAAACATCATGTGCTCCAATCTCACTGAGCTAATAATGTGGGTAGTCTCTTGACATGATTTGAACATCTTGTGATTATGGGTTTCCTGGATTACTGGAGAAAGCTGTCTTTCTGGCAATTTTGAATATAATTTGCTGTAATAATATTGCCCTAGCCGCTAAAGCAATTCTCTTTTACCCTTGTAGTTCATGGATACGCCGGCTCGAACTTGCTGGCATGCTGTGAAAGGTGCTGTTCGCTCAACTAGTTTCTTGTCAGCATTTGTTGGGATCTTTCAGGTAGTTGTTTCTCTCAATTTTCTGGAAATATTGTTCTATACCCTCTTGTTGTACAGCATTGACTCCACTCTGGTGGTGCAGGGTGTCATTTGTTTGCACAGAAAGGTTGCATCTAAAGATCACAAGCTTGTATATTGGATTTCGGGTGGACTTGCTGCTCTTTCTGTGCTGTTGGAAAAGAAAAGTAGGCGGAGGGAACTTGCTTTATATGTTCTCCCGCGCGCTGGAGATTCTTTATGGTACATATTGGTAAATCGCCGTTTCCTTCCAAGCATTAAGAACGCTGAGGTAGTTCCCAACATTCTATTCCACTCTTTTTTCTGGTTTCTTGTACATGCTGCATGCTATGACTTTACTAAGACTTACCATACCATAGCATCAACCCTAGTTCCTCTCATGAAGCTCTCGCATAAGGCGAGGTGAGGGGAATAAGATGTATGCAACCACACCTCTGCAATTAGAGAGTGCAATCATGGAGCCTATTTCTATTAGAATCATGGTTTGTTATTTATTCATTGTCAATTACTTCATATCATGTAGCTGTATTGAGAGCTATTTATTTTAGTCCATTAGAATCTACGTCTATAGTGAGTCTTTCAGATTTATTTGGAATGGAACAAAATTAAGACATCTAATCTCTTTCTTGTGGTGAAGCATTTCTTATGCTGTCTCGATCGAATACCAGCTCTCCTAAATTATCAGATTTCTTGTTCTTGAGTTTCTTATGCCACTGTTGTTTGTTAGTCATGTTTGAAGGCATTCTCAAAACATCACCACGTCTATGCTTCGGTCCATCTTAAACAAACATCGGCTTTCCCATAATTGGTAAACTTTTGTGTTTTGATATTGTTATGCCAGTGTCATTTGAAGGCTATGTTCTTTTATTGTGGGTGCTCTAGTATGTTGTTGCGTGTAGCTGTACATCTTATCGTCCCCAGAACCATACCTTTCTCATTTGGGTAGGGGACAGGGGTTTAAAGGGGCAATTATCATTGTTGTAGCTTGTTGCTGTATTGTCCACTCTTTTTCATTTTCTTTTTCCCCCCTGTTTGGCTTTGTTGCTGTATTTACATATCAATGCAGTTACTCAGAAATCACTGCTTCTCCTTTGAGATAATTATTTTGAGATGGAGTGTATAACTGACTGGCCAGCTGCTTCAATCATACAGGTGGCTTTATTTTGCGCTTGTATGGGCGCAATCATGTATTATTTGGAGCACGAGCCAGACACAATGGCTCCATTTTTGAGGGGCTTAATCCGTCGTTTTCTTGCAAGTCGAATTAGTAATCCAAGTTCTTCACCTAACCGTAATGCTTCATACACATACCTACCGACTCTTGATCCCCAGGAAAAGCCGAGATTACAAGAGAGCAAAGAAAATGCAGCAGATCCTTCTGAGAAGTACAATCTAGAGTCCATACCAGGACTTTAATAGCAATCCTGATTGCAATCCCGGCTAATCAATTGTTTTACACACACATTGTCTTGGTGATCTGGATGACCATGCCTTGCTTGACATCGGCAATTCGCAGCAGCTGCAGGTTGATTAGCTCTCTGAATCATTTATTACTTCCTTTTTTCAGATGGAATATTTTTGGTTGACCCGGTGGGTTGGTAACCCATAAATATATGATGTGTATTTGCAATCGAGATCCCCGCTAAATGGGTTTAAGTGGGAGAGTAATTGCACCAAAAACCCGATTACAATAATTGCAATTTAAAATCATATGGGTTTGCTAACTTTCAGGGTCAAACAATTGTATCTTTGCCAAGCAAGTCTAGTGGTCCGGATGGACCAGTATAGGAGGAAGAGTACAGGAGAAGGCTTTTGGTGTAGTAGTCAGAAATTCCAACTATTGTGGAATGATATGGAGTTATCATCATAATTATTCTGATCGTGGAACTGTTAATTGTATCAGTACTATCTTCTTATTTTTATTTTTATTTTTTTTGGTTGTTGTACTTATATGCGAGTTGATGTGGTCATAAATGTTGATGCACAATGATGCAGTAGTACCTTGAAAGCAAAAAGAAAAACGTGAATACAAGTTGATTTGCGTTGAGCATCCCTACGGCCTACACGCAATAGGGAGGCAAATAGTACTGGTTTAACATTTTTGTCGAATTTAGGAAAAATTGCCGCCAACCCCTCTATATAATTCGGCTTTTGTAAAAAATCCCCCTATAAAAAAAATTCGTAAGGAACCCCCTTATATCACAAAAACCTTTTAGTAAACCCCCTCTCCCGCCACTTTTTGAATTTTCCAGCGAGTTTTCATTTTTTATGACCATTTTGCCCCTGTCTAATAATTATGTACCATTTCTCTTTAATTAACCTAGTTTAATGCTACTCAATTTAACTACCAATTTCAACTTATTCTATTACCCACAATCAATAAAACCCAATTCACTTAATTTAATATCTAACCCTAATTATCAATAACAAACAATAGAGTGAGATGAGATAAATTAACACATATAATGAGATGATAAGGAACGAAATTTAACTGGGATTCTTCAATTAATTCGATCTTCAGATGGAACCAAAACGATAGAGAGAATTGAGGGAGAGAGATTGAGGGAATGAGTGAGATTACATAGGTGGGAAGAAGTGGATTGGGTTAGTAGTATTAAACTATGTAAAATAAAGGGAAATGGTAAATAATTAGTATTACACAGGGGTAAAACGATCATAAAAAATGAAAACGCACCGAAAAGTTTAAAAAATGGCCGGAGAGGGGGTTTACTAAAAGATTTTTGTGATATAGGGGGGTTCCTTACAAGTTTTTTTTATAGGAGGGTTTTTCACAAAAGTCGAATTATATAAGGGGGTTGGCCGCAATTTTTTCTCGAATTTAATGTGAGTTATAGTGTGTGTATTCCAATTTATCAATTCTGTATTCAGTTCAGTATTATATGTTTTCTATTTTCTCTCACATTATACTATTTATTTGGTTCAATTGAGTTGAGTTGAACACACAATGCGCTTATTGATTTATTAGGGTTATTGTCCCTTTCAATCTAATGTATGAGTACTTTATTTCATTGATTAAAAATTGTATACTCAGTGTATATTGTGAAATGGTGCTGGTATACCTTAATGTATTATTGTTGCTAAACCTCAGTAGAATTCAGTATAAATTTAGAATCTTTTTTTTTTGGAGTCAAATTAAATGAAGCTACCCGCACCATTTTTATCAAACTTCAACCAAACTAGTTCCCACTTCTCACCCTAATAAATAAATTAGGGATATTTTATATGGTGCCCTTGTATTTTTGAGTTTTTTACATGGTGAACAATGTTTTTTCAAATTCTACATGATGCCCTTATAGTCTTTGGAGTACACTACGTGGTGACTATCTATAACAAAATTTGTTAGGAAATGATTAATTTCACTTTATTAAACCATTTTTTTGATTCGCATCATCTACTATATGTTGACAGCACTATTTCGGACACTTAGAAAGTCTCCACCCGCTCGTATAGACCTATTTTTGAAAATTTCTTCTAGTTTACACACCTTCAAAACTTGTTACATCAAGCATCTCAATGACTTTTATTTATTAATAGTGAGGTAGTGGGGTTGAGTAAGTATGTTAGATGATTGATAAGGTGAAATATAGCATTTTCACAACAAAATAGTTTAGGGGAGGGCACCATGTAAATTTTGTCAAAATTGAAGGGTACCATATAGAATTTGAAAAAATCTTGTCCACCACATAGAAAAGTGTAAAATACCGGTACGCTCTATAGAATTTCCCAATAAATTAAAATAAAAAATTAGTTTCTACTTAAATGATTAAGGGATTTTCTCTATGGTGCCCCTTTATTTTTTAAAATTTTAAAAAATGCGTGTTTTAAAATAAAATTCCTCGTGGTGCCCTCAAACTATTAACTATTAGTTGATGGTACCCATATAACCTTATAATTCAAGGTAAAGTTGCGTTAAGTGATGGCATGAGCCACCCCCTTTCACCAGATCTCTTTCATACTCCTGCCCAGCTGAGCCTCCCACCTTCTGCCAGCCTCTAGTCCCCTCCGCCCCCCTATAAATGAAATTGACTACTTTCTCTATACACCAAGACTCCCTAATCCCATTTGAGTTTCTCTGTCTCCCCCCGCTTAGCATGGCCCTGTAGCTTTCTCTTTTCTCCCTATTCATTTTCAACTAGCGTAATGAAGTAAATTCATAATTTACTTAACAACCACTAAATAATTGGTCACCTAATGCACTTAAACAATAATATGAGGGCACCATGAGGAATTTTATTTTAAAACACGCAT
>BSSO01000881.1:0-27825 GCA_030267885.1 Mesembryanthemum crystallinum
CCATAGCATAAATATTCGTCACTCATAATATGCATATTCATCACTTTTTCAAGATTATGTAGATTTATCACCTGTAAAATATATATTCATCATTTTTCGGAATTCATCACCCATAATATGCACGTTCATCACTTAAACAAGCTAAGTAGTTCAATTTATTCCTTTATTAATTAATTAGTACCGTTTATTGATCATATTCCCATGCATATATATACAATGTATGATCATTTATCTGGATCAACATAACTAAACTAGAATAATCTTTAGTGTTATTTTGAGACTAACCATGATATATAAATTCATGAATAGAAGAATTTGTAACATACTAACTCTCTCTTATGCCCCTTATCTCAAAAAAGCAGAAAAAAAAATATTTATAGCTGGTAGACAGCATAATAATGCAAAAGTTAGATATCATATACTTCCTCCGTTTTACTATGACTCTCTTCTTTGAATTTGCACTAATATTAAGAAAGTTTTGAAGAGCCAATATAATTAGAGTATAGTGATATGCTCATTAAATGCACAGAGTGATAATGAAGATTGAAGACAATCAAAATATATTAAACATATATCAAAATAAAGAGGAGGACAGTCATTGTGAAATAGAGGGAGTATAGTATAGCATTATAATAAATTGAACTGAAATTTGGGGTTGTAAAGTTTGGAGGTATTTGGAAATCTTAGTGGTATGGAACACACCCTTTGTGTATATATATGTGAGTCAATAATATAATGTCAACCCTATATTTTGGCTTCAAATGTCAATTCCTAAATTTGGTCCTCTTTTTGTTGTATATGGCTTCAAATGTCAACCCCTTGAAACAAACAACAAGAAGCCATCAACAACTTAAAGATATAGTATATATTTGTACATGCATGCAAAAGTCTTGCAACACTTGTGAACTACCCTTGAGAAACATGTGACCAAAATTTCTCTTTAATTTTTGATGCATCAATATAATAGTCATTATTGTTAGTTTGTTACACAATAAATATATGTATTATTTATACATATATTAATTGGCAGCCAATATTATTGTGGTCTGTGGATCACAACTTTCAAGCAATAAAGCTTTTCTTTTTTGAGTTTTGGAAATGTCTCTCATGAGTGTACATGCACCCTAGAAATTGAAGAGCAATGTGATTCCAATCATTGTCTATTATCTATCTGTTTAATTTTTATTTTTTTTAATTAAAATTTCCATCTGCTACTTAACCATATTATGAATTCACTGAGCCAATTGAGACTTACAAGTTATAAGCTACATAAGTAAGAAAGCTTTCTAACCTTAATCAAGTCAACTGTACAAGGTGATAATAAAATTACAAAAAGTTGCTTGTTTGCATAGTAATTGTGTCAATAGTCAATACAACAGGTGGATGCAAGTTAGTTTAGTTGAAAAGTTTTTTTTTTTNTTTTTTTTTTTTTTTTTTTTTTTTTTTTTGAGAGTTGTACTAAAAATCTCAATTCTAAAATCTATTTGTATAAGCCTCTTTACCCCTCTGCACCAAAACAATATCATCACATTATTGGGCTTAAAGTGATTGTTTTACAAAATTAGGTTACATAAACAAAAATAACACCGATACAAAATAAGAACGGGAGAAGTTGGATAAAAAGCCCGTGTCATATCACTCCGCATGTTCAACACGCGACATAACATCTATGAGAGGTGTCCATAATTATTCCTAGATACTTACCAAGTAAGCTACAAATTACAATTGAATTGAAATACTTAAAAATATATCAATACACGTTTGTAACTTATAAACTAAAAGTAATACTCCATCTGATTTTGTTTATTTGTCATTTTCGCTTTTTAAAATTTGAACTTTGACCTTATTAGCTTTTCTCAAAAGTTAAAAGTAAAAATAATAAATAAGTAAATAATACTCCATTATGAAAGTATTTTTTGAATACAAATATAATGTTATTAAATTTGTACATTTTGACTCATTATATTTTTTACGGAATTTAAGGTCAAAGCTCAACCTTAGAAAACGAAAATGACAAATCAACAAAACCGGATGAAGTAATTTTCATAATCAATAAACTACACGTTCATATATTCACCTAAAAACGAAAAAAAAAAAAAAAAAATCAACAACAACAACAGAAATGATGTCAACCAAAATAAAAGAAAAATAAATATGGGCCCCCAAGTGTAGGACCGTAGAGGCCCATTTCAGGGTCGGCTTGGAAATGTCAAGGCCCAATAATCACACTGACACACTATCACTCTCTCCATCTACTTGTGATGGATAAACAGTCCACTATTTCATCATCTCAGTTTCATCATAAGATAAAAATGGATTAATGCAAACATCTATTCATCTCACTTGTCTGGATTACCATACAATTATAAGACATATAACAGTTCCCTTAATCTTCGCCCTTCGGGAAGTATATATACTTTGAATCAAATATGTAATGGGGGGCGTTCGGTAAGTGGTTTTTGGCTTGTTTGACAAAGTCCACCAGCCAAAGAAGCGTTTGATAAATGACTAGTTGAATAAGCTTTTGGGGTTACGGCTGGTAGGTTGTTTTAGTTTCAACTATCAGCCAACAATCAACCGCTAATGTCACTGGCTCTTTGCTAAATGGACCCATGTATTCAATCAATAGCTCATTGCTTCTGTGATATGTATTATGACCAATATTGGACATGGTTAACATTTATATATGCATATGACAAAGAGATTAACATATACTGTAACTGCAAATATTCACATAAGCGAACAACAAAAGAGATACAACAGTGTTCAGAACTTTCTACCAAGATATCTTGAGGTTTTAAGTACAGTTTTCATGAAAACTTTAGATGAGAATATGTCCCTAAAAGTGGAACTTAGAGGAGAAATAATAAACAGACCACAAATTAACTCAATCTATGAAACTTGAGAAATTGGTCAAGTGAGAATTTGTAGTTCACTAAACAAGACTTTGGTAAAAACAAACAAAACCAACTGCATTAAGTTGGTTTCTAGAATGCCAGAGTCTCAAATCTTAAATACTCCTGTATGTCAGAACATGTTTCTATATATTTTCTAGTTTCAAAAGGAAAATGATGCATAAAATCCTAATACATTGATATGCTCTTTGGCCTTGGTGTTTTTCACAGCTCATCTTTCTCATCGTCGCTATCACTATCATCATCATCATCAGGTTTTGGAGCTGCATCAACTGGTTTCTGAATTTTGAAAGGAGTAGTAGCATGCTTTTTCAAAAACTTGTACAATTCAACAGCGTTACGCTCCACATCAACAATGATCTGTAATTAACCCAAGGCCTTTATATAAGAAATTAAAGGTTTTAAAGAAGATTGTAATAGAATAAAACCCGAAAATCAATACTAACCGCATCAGAACTCTTCTTTCCTGCTGGATAGAACAGGATTGTTGGGTATCCTTCAGACTGCGAATGGAAGAGAAACATATATACATACAATTAGAAATTTAGAATGATAGATGAAATCCCATCTTTGTCACTTGCATTACTACTTCACTATTAGGCTTGGTCCAATTCAACTAAATAGCGCTGAATTGACTGAATTGGATGCAGAATGAAAACGATCAATTGAACAAGGCCTATTTACAATATCGCAACAGTTTACATGTTCAACCTGAAGTGAAAGTCATGTAAAAAGGGAAATATAAAATAAGAGAAAGATCAAAAAAAAGTAACCAAACATACCTTGGCTCTTGGGTGTTCATTTTTAGTCCCATCCATCTTAGCCAGTACTATGGTTTCAATGCCTCTCAAGTAACTAGCAAGCTTGTTGTATGCTGGCTCCAGTGTATGGCAATGAGGACACCAAGGGGCATATATCTATAGCAATCAATATCAGAAACAGAAACAAATTATCAGAAATAGTTACCTTCAATTAAGGATCACTTGCATTGCTTATAATACTGTTTAGACTGTTAGTTAACTTGTCAGATATCAGTACCTCGAGAAGGACATCCTTGGATTCATCCAACACGATTTCATCAAAGTTCTTTCCCACGACTATTTTCACATCATCGTCGTTCTGCAAGAAATATTCAAATTGTGAGTATATTCATAAGCCTGATGTACTTTTATTTTTATGGCTAGGATGAGTATAAGGAATGCACAACTTACACTCTCAGGAATCGGATCAGATCTGTAATAGGGCTTAAGCTTGTCAGCAACAAAATCTTCTGAAAATTTCTGCACAACAATTAAATAAAAGAATTCACAGATTCAGACATTCAGTACATACATGTCATGAAACAAGAAGAGTATAGATTTGGAAAAGTTGATCACTAGAATTAACCTTAATATTCTCTAAGCTAACTTCGCCATCTATCACAAACTTCCTTCCATCCTCATTTCCTGCATATCCAAGCACCTGAATACATATATAGCACATATCAAGCTCAATGTTCCATGATTGAGTAATCCAAATCAAATGGGATATATAACCGGAACTTATATTTGAACTGCTTACACTTGGAGCATCTGCAGCAACGCCAAAGTAGTCTACAATTATCTTTCCATAATCTTCGTTGTCCCTTTCCACGTACACGAACATGAGCTGCAAGATATTGACCAAATCAAGAGATGATATAAGAATGACAACAGAACACACAAACAAAGAAAGATAAGAGGACTAGTTTATCTCTTAAGAGGAGCCACTGATAAAAAAAAAAAAAAAAAAACTTATTGAGAGATTGAGTTAAACGAATTATTGGCCTACCTTTCCCTTGAAAGCTTTTGCTGCTTCCTGGAGTGAAGGGATGAGCTCTGTGGACTCGTCTGCTGAGGCAAAAAGGAGCACCTGCGAAAGATGATTTGTGTTAAAAGCTGCTATGAAATAGTAACAAACTAGCTGAAGTTTAAATCTTTCGAGGATAACTTTTTAAAAAAACTAGTTGTGAAAGCTCAAATTTAGAGCTGAATGGTGGTAACAGAAGCTGAAAAAGTAGTTAAAAATTACCAAAATGTTATACCTGTTTCTCAATTATTGGGTTTTCGAAAACCAGAGGAGCAGTTTCCCTGGTGATATTAATCACTAGAGGGACTTTGTTGGTGGATACAAAATCTACAATTGCTGATCTGGAGAAGCTACCATCTGCAACAGCCATATTAATATTACTCAACCATCATCACTACCAAATAGTATAACAAATAAAACCAACTTTCATGTAACAAAAAACATATTGTAGATCATATTGTAAAACAGAAATACCAAATTGAGATAGCTTCTCAGCCTCATTCTTCAATAGTACTAAGGCAGGGCGTTTGGCCTCAGGGTCGATTTGGAAGATCTTGGCTACATCAGGGCTCGTTGTTTGATAAAACTCGACATCATCCTCGAGTTTAGCAGCAGCATCAAGCTCCTCGCTATCAGGACCCTGAAATCACTCATCAAAGCCAAACGAATATATTTAGAACAAGGAAGAAACAAAGATTATTATGTTGGAGATGATCAGATAGTAGTTATTACGGTTAAACTGTCGACGAATGCAACCACGATTTTGGACTGATCAGCTGCCAAGATTTTCTCTGCCTCCTCTGTGGTTGTTACATTCTGAATTGCAGTGCCTGTCTTCTTCTTCAACCATGAAACAATTGCATCCCTATCAAGATTTCAGTGGATTTTCTATGAGTCAAATGGACTACAGTGGATTTGTACGAGCTGAATTGACTACACCCTAATTATTCTCAGAATTAATTTCATAAACTATTTCACGTTACCGATGAAGTTTTAGCCTAGTGATTAAGATTGAAACTATTTTACGTTGACTTGATCATATCTCCATATTATTTGCATTAGTAAACCATGGACCAATGCTCTAACTTTGGTTGATCAAACAATGGGAAACTATAATAACATTAAAACATTCAAAATTTTCTTACTTACATCTTAATCAAACTAAAACAGAAGAAAAAGTCAATACAGAAGTAATTTCTCATCCTAATTTCCCAATAAGTCTCCACAAAACTGATAAAAGTCACCCACACTTCTCTCAAAGTCAGCCTAAATCATTCAAAATCGTCCTTAAATTTACAACAAAATTTTGAATAGTAACATAAATTCAATAATACCTTCGAAGTTACACCTAAAGTATTTAAAGACATCCTTAATTTGCTTAAAGCCACCAATAGTTTGATCCATTCTGCATAGTAAAACCGTTGTACCAGAGACAATGTTGATTGAAAAATCAAATTATCAACCAATTTGGTTAAAGAGAAGAAAAGAGTACTCACTCAGTCCTAACGTCGGGTACCCAAAATGAAATTTTTCCAAAAATCAAATTATCAACCAACTTGGTTAAAGAGAAGAAAAGAGTACTCACTTAGTCCTATCACCATTGTAAGGCATAGGCTGGCCATCAGAGAACAAGTATATAGAGGGAAACCCCTCAACCTGGTACTGATCAGCCAACTGAGTCTCCTGAATGGCGTCCACCTTAGCCAGCACCACATCCGATCCTCCCTCCTTGAGCTCGGTGGCTGCAGTCGCGTACTCAGGCGCCAGCGACTTGCAGTACCCGCACCAAGGTGCGTAGAACTGCACCATCACGTGCTTGCTCGTCGTCTCATTGTTGATCAACTCACCAAAGGTAATGTTGTTCAGGACCACCACGTCTTTCTCGTCCACCACTGCAGGTGGTGGCGTGCCCTTGTTCCCCCATGCTTGGTATTCCTCGTAGGTCGGACCAGCTCCGGCTGCTTCATCTTCACCTTCATTAGCAGAATCAGAAAAATTATAATGAGGGTGCAAATCAAAATTACACTCTTGATCTTTTCAGAATTGACCGTCTAAAGTTGACTTTTCATTGTATTCTAAGACAATTATTGACTATGTAATAGCAGCGAAATATATCCACCAAATTTATGAAACAATAGTATCTTGGAAATATTTGCTAAGACGAAGGTAAAAGAACATATTTACACATTTAAACTCGATGCATATTTTACATAATATAAACTTTGACTTTTGACTTTATGAGAGTAATCCAAGGGATACTCATTTCCCCTTTTTACTATATTGTATCTTTTTGACAACCTTTTTTGAAAAAGATGAGGGTGCAAATTACCCCAGAACTCCGATCTGAACTCGACAATGCTCACCTTCGTGGTCGTAGTTATTTGGGTCAGCGTAGTCAGGGATTTCGTCTTCCTTGGGAGGTTGTGGCTCCTCCAAGAAGCTCAAGTCCTCGTCATCATCGTCAACAATGGTGGTGGTGGTGGTGGTTGTTTCGGTGGCTGAGGCGACCAAGTTGAAGGTGGCGGAGAGGAAGAGGAGAGAGAAAATGAGGAGGAGAGTTTTGGTAGGTGCCATGGCTGATAATGAGGAGGAGTGAGAAAACAGATCTTGTGCTACAGATTACATTTTCTTATAGAGTTTGCATAAGTTGAAGACTTGAAAGAGTTGAAGGATGAACGTGACTACGTGAGAAAGTGTCATTTGTCATTACCTAAGGATTTGAATAATTCATTACTCCTATTATAAAGTCGTACATCTGATCTTCAGTACTAGATATCTTGAAACAAATACAAAACTGAAACAAATATTAGTACACAATATCAGACGACCACTACTGTAAAATTAGTAGTAGTGATCTATAAACTAGTACTAGAGTATCACTTTCTTTTCACCAAGAACTACCACTCATGTATCACTTTGTGCTTATACAGTGTTGTACCACTTTTTACTTATTCAATACTCACTTGATACAAAAATCCATTCGTAGTACTCCCTTCGTTTCATTGTGATTGCATGAAGAACTTAGCAGTTTTTGACCAAGATGCATCTCTGTATAATAAACTCTTTTAAGTAACCTTAATTATTAATTGTTTAAAGGAAAAAAAGAAACTAAACTTGTTCTTGGTTATATATTATAGGTCAAACCTTTTCAAGTTTTCATTATATTTCAGAGGAAATTTGTAGTCAAAGATTTGTAAATTTGTTTTGATATAATTATCCGTGACGATGAGACACATGGAGTAATATAAATATAACTAATAAGTATGTGATGAAGATGATGCATGCCATTTGGAAGATCCCTATTGGTTGGCATGATCACAGTTGGAAATTAGGACAAATAAGCTTATGCCACGTGTTGAAGTTGTGTCAGATGCTTAAGCGTTGACTTGAAAAGTTTTGTTGGGGTACGGTTGTCAACGTAGTTGAGTAATGCGAGAATCCAGACCGACGACCGGGAGACATCCTCTAATGGGGATTTTGGTTTAAGCAAGTTGAAGTGCAACAACTGCTACCAATTTTAGACTTGGTAATAAATAAGTGACCCAATCTTGAGATCATGCTCAACATAACTCCTTTTTCAACCCAATTTTGAATGATCTCAATGTATATACTTCACTTGGATTACTTTAACCAGATGATTCACCCAATAAGAGAATATTAGGCCTGGGGCTTAGGGTTGAGCTTTTTTCAATCGGAGCTCAAAATAATCCCACTTGCTAAGGGTATGTTTTTTACATCGGGTTTTCGGAGTGCTGAAACTGTAGTTTGATGGAGGTTGTTAGAATTTTTTTGCTGATTGCTTGAATTTGTTGGAAGTTGTTGCTGTTTGTTGGAAAATGCTGAGATTTGCTGAAATTATATTGATTTTGTGACTCTAAACTGTTGAATTTTTTTTATTGTTCGTTGAAATTTACTGGCAGTTACTGGAGATTGTTGGAACTTTTTACTGATTGTTGGAGTTTGCTGGAGTTTGCTCGGAAAATACAGGGTTCCAACAAAAATAAGACAAAAAGAACAGATCTTGACAACTCGATCAAAGTGACTTATCCTCACTAGTCTAACCAATTTGTTTAGATACCGTCATAACCAAATGAATGTTGTCTAAGTGGTCCGTCTAGTTTCCAGAGGAAATTTGAGGATCCCACAAATTTTGTGGTGGTGGAATTTGTTGGCTAGGCAATTGAACCATTCCTTAGGGTGAGTATGGGCCGTGTTGGGTTAGCACATTTGCCATGTTGGGGCCGTTCATGTGCTGTTTCGGCGTGCCTTGAGTTTCGGGAGTCCCGGCTGGGCAGGGACGAAGCCAGGACTTCTTCCTGATAGGGGCCAAAATTTATCGAACCTACTCTATCTTTTCACTAATATTTGTGGCTTTTGGGTTTGCATGCACACCTACTCTAGTTTGGGAGATGTTGACAGGGGTTGTGGCCCATATTGGTCTCTGAATAGCTCCGTCACTGCGGCTGGCCCACGGCCCACCCAGTGCGTACTGTGCTGCCTCTTACCCAAGGCGGCCCATGCGCGATCGTTGACCCATTGTGCCGATATGCCGTGTTTATGTAAATTTTAGAACTTTATATTGTTTTATTTTATTTTGTTGTGTCGTGCCTTGCCTGAGCACACAATTTTCTTGAAATCATGGCTTGGCACAGCCCACCACGTTGTGCCATGTGCTGGGTTGTGCTTGGAGTGAGGCCATGCCGTATTCGTGCTTGAACGTACCGCCTGCGGGCCAGCCCAACCCATGGCCAGCTCTAATCCTCCTCCTTACCTACTTGCCCTAGTTGATTGTTAGTTGACCGCGCTCGTTAGGGCTTGCAGGTTCAAAAAAAAAAAAATATAAAAATAATTTAACTACCATCATATATCACAACTATATACAAATGTTTCGATTGGTGCGGAAAAAAAAAAAAAAAAAAAAAAGAAATTACTTTGTTGATGTTGCACCATTGAATGGGACTGAAAAATCGTACACTATGGTACAGTCAAGTTAGATATAATTAAACTAGGAGTCGATGTTGTGGTTTGTACGCAACCACCCCAAGATGCAATTCTTTTCTGATCCAGATAAGGATGTCCAAGACCTGCAACAGTAATGCAGACCATGATCAGGCTTATTATACTGTATTTAGCAGCAAAAAAATAGAGTTGAATGCAGCAAATGTAATTACTCCCTTCGTCTCACTAATATGGTTCACGGTTAACTTATCACCACCGTTATGTTAATCAAATATCGAACTTGAAATCTAGATTAATTGGGTGAAAATTAGAAAGCCTTACCCCAGAACAATGCTGCAAAACTGGTGAATAGTAATCCAGTGTTTTGTATATTCTTTTAAGCAGGCCTGTAAGTGCATCCACTTGATCCCCAAGAATATCAACCTAAAAGTCAAAGAAAAGCAAGGATACCTCATTAGTGGCTAGCAACTGCAAATTATAAAATGAGAGATGCCATCAACAAGCTATATATATGTATAAATTACNGATATGCATATTTAGCTCTAAAGTTATATCAAGGTCAATACAAAGTTCCAAATTGTTACGAAACAGTGATATATAAGGTCAAAAGCTACCCGAAGCTAATAAACTCTTGTGAGGTAACAAGAGAGGTTCTCAAACTGACTCTTAACAACTCAAATTGAGAGATGAAAGTTGAAAACGTACAATCGAATACTCCTATATTGTTTTAAAGTTGAGACTTAAGAGTAGAAAACTAGTTGAAAAATTAGCTGAAAATTGCTAAACGTAGCCAAAGTATGATAATGGATATATATTCATATTCATATTCAACTGTGTGCAATAAGCAACTTGCGCTATAAAATGCAGACAACATGATGTGTGTTCAATATTTTTATGAAATGAACTGATCTTAGAAGTGTGAATGTAGCTTTCCCAATAAATACCTCTGTTTCTGCCTTTTGAAGATTTTGGCATCTTCTAACAAAAGCCTTCTTGTATAATAATTCTTTGTTCCTAAGAAAACCAATATGCTCCATAAGTGGCTTCACCTGATTATTCACCATCTGCAACCTAAAATTAATGTAGCAGAAATACGTGTCTAATTAGTCACTACACTACTGTTAACAAGAACAACCCAATATATAATCCAGCCTCTTTAAAGGAATGCTTGACCCTGATGCTTGTACCACTTATGTTAAACACTACACTTTATACCCATGTTTGTTTGGAAATTAAGAGCATGTATGTAGACCTGGCAAAACTGACTCGATCCAAATACGGAATTGAATGTCCACGGCCTAAATCCAAGCCATTTTTAAAATATAATGACCTGAAATGACCCTATAATCCAATTTGACCCAAAATGCTCTACACTTAATTTGATGCGAGAAAGTTAATAACGAATCAAATATGGCCAAACCGAATTAACCCGATCCGACTCCTAACCAAACCAAATGTTTCATAAGCCAACCAAAATCGATTTAAACGATCCTTATGCCAAGTCTAAGCATGACCTTCCCAATAATAGTTTACAAGATTATGGAAATCAAGGAGTTAGTAAGGGTTACCTTGAGTTAATCATATTCATCTTTTGCTCCACCACCCCTTCAAACTTCCCAAGTACTGATGAAAATTCAGAATCCACAAACTTGGCTACAAGCCCTTCTATCTCTTTAGCAGCACTAAAAGTGGTAGACATGATTATCTCATCATGTCCAACATCTAAATTTTGTGGCATATGGTCTTCAAAATGATCCTGATTCTGGGAACCAATATCACCATTTTCAGCAAACTCATATTTCATCTGATCATCATCAACAACCATTTGCAAACTGTTGTTGTTTTCTTCTGTTGTCTTTGTTTCTTCAGTATATCCCAGTTCTTTCAACAATGATTTACTTGATCCTAATTGATGCAATGCCTTCTCTAATTTGGAGCTAACTTCGTTGAACGTAACTTCATCCTGTAGCATGTCTGTCGTCTCTTTACTATCTAAATTGTCGAAGTCTTTGCAGCACACGCTTTCCTCTTTTGTTGTTTCACAGCTTTGCTTAATCCAAAGATCCTCGATTTCCTTATCACTTAATAGAGAATCGAGCCTTTGAATCAAGCTCTCGTTTTCTCCGTTTACTTCCTGCTTGTTTTCTGTTTTCTTTGTAGCAGAGTACTTGTCTTTGAGCAAATCCTGACAATCTTTCATTGTCTCTAGAATAACACAATGATAAACATCTTCCTTAATAAGATGTTCAAATCTATAATCCTCAAATTCGTTACTCCATAGATCAGCTATTATGAGCTGAAATATTCCTTCTTTAAGACGAAACATGAGTTTATAGTCTCCAACAGCCTTCTTTTTTGTGCACATTATCAGCTGCTTAATTGTTTCCTTGACGAGATCATTGCATACGCCTTCTCTGATTGAGCTCCTTATGTCGTGTTCTTGCAATTCTATCTCGAAATCTTTCAAAAAGCATTTGAAAAGGCAATTATAGATCTCTTCCATTGCCACAAATTGCAAGCTCAAATCCTCTAGTTGTTGTTTGATGTTTCTCATTTCATTTTCTTCATCATCATTCTTCGAGATCACTCTACTTTCTTCCTTTACCACATGCTCATCTTCTATACAAGGAATCCTTGCTTTCTCTAACTCTGCCTTCCATTTGAGAAAATCATCCAATCTCGCTATGACTTTCTCAATACGGCCTTTCTCAAGGCTATACTTGGCATCTTTACCTGCTTTCGCAGAGGATGATGATAGGCTCTTCTCCCGAACCAAATCTATTGCCTTCAACCAGTTCAACTCCTCGCTTTTTGTCCTTATGATGGACTCGTGTTTTTTTCTCATCTTTGCAACCAAGTTGCCTCCCTCGTCTTCATCTTCTTCTTTTGAACCCTCATCAACCACCGGTTTCTTTAATTCTTCATCATCTTTAACCACAAATTCGCCGGACTTGTCCTGGGATAACTTCAAACTATTTTTCACCCCAGTCACCTTATCCGAGCTAACAAGCTTGGCCTCTAGCTCATTACGCAACAAGGTCACATCATTCATAAGATCCGACAAAAATTGTTGATCAAACTTGGAAAAAACTCCGGTTGAGTTCACTAGATTCTCTTGGAGATTCATCATAAATTCTTTAACCAACGTAGTATATATGTCATTCTCTATCTTCTGCATCCATTTCACCTCTAAGGGGCGAATTACATCAAACCCTGATGATGAAATGCTACTCTGCATAATCCCAAAAGCGGTATCAAGAGTTTCCTTCAACCTATCAATCTCCAATCCCATCTTATCAAAACACCTCTTGCTCGGAGACAAATCATCATTTTCCCCTTGCACTTCATCTAATACTGCATCTAGAGCCTCCGAATCATCAAGTATCGTCGAGACACTAGACTCTTGGCTCATCCTCCTAGTCAATGCCGCCATCTTTTCACCTTCCAAGTGTTGCTTGATACTCCAAAATTGTTGATCTACCGAATTCTTCAACTCGCAAAAATCCCCTTCCCTTCTTCTCATCATCATCATCTCCTCATCCTCGCTTCTTGATCTCCTTAAAGCCTCCTTAGTTTCCGCTAATTCTCTGTCTTTCTCAGCTATTGCATACTCAGTTTCCCTCAACCTCCCATTAAGCCGGTCTTTGATATCCGTTAAATCAGACAATAACTTATCATATGAGCTCATCTCAAGTATGTTGTACTTGTCATCTGCCTCTTCTTGGACAAACTTCAAGCATGCTTCTAGTTGCATTATGGCTAGCTCACAAAACTTGGATTGCTCATTTAGACGTTCAATGACGCCTTCTTTGGACCGGACTTTTTCGTGTGCTTTGTTCATTGCTGTGTGTAAAATGCACATCATTGTCGAGTCTGCCATCGACAACTTGAATGATCTGTTGTCGATCCCCATGAACAGTTCGTCCATTTTCAGAGCCGAATTGAGAAGAAAATTGCTAGAAATCAAAGAAGGATTAAGGTGTGGAAGAGACATAACACTACTATACTGAGATTGCATTTTGGTGCTATAATTAAGAAGTTGAGATCCAAGAAACTTGTGGTGACTTGTGAATGAAATTGTTCCTTTTTCTTGTCCAAAATGATAGGTATTGAAGTTCAAAAATGTATTGACCCTTTCAATGAACTGCATGGTAGTAGTATGATTACATAGTTATTATTAGTGGTATGTATATATATAAATATGTAGTCACGTCGTTCCAGGCCGGCTATATAGCAATGAACTGCAGAGCATGTTGTAACTCTAAGATTTGTCCAAGAACGTTTGATAAGGATTGTGCAACCCTTCTGATAATTAGACGATCTAATTTATGTGTGATTTTTAATAACTTGGGGATGATTCTTAGAGATTGATAGGTAATTCGTAACTTATATACTTCCTCTGTTCTCAAATGAAGGTTACATGACACTATTCATCTCCCCATTTTGGAGGGAGATAAAGTTACCCAAATACCTTTAAAAAAGATAATTGTGACACTTTATACATGGAAGGGTATGCAAGTGGATATTTTTGTCAAATTTACGGATTTTATTGTCCAAAAATATTAAGTGTAGCCTTGAGTAAAAAACGGCTAAAAAAGTCAATCGTAATTTTCATTCAAGAACGGAGGGAATACATGTGAATTGTGGATTATCAAGCGTCTAACTTCAATTGAGAACGGATGGAGTATGTTGTTTGGTAGACGAGAACTGCAAGAATATAAAATGGGAGAATCAGATTAAAGTCGAATAAAGGCCCAATAATCAGACCATCATAATATAATCTGTCTTTGTTAATGTTTAAGTCGTGTGACATGGGAGAGGCCCAACGCCACAACCGGGCCGCACCAATCAACCCAATAAACCAGAGAGGATGATAGCCTTTGTTATGTATGGCCCCACCATTTGTCTTTATTTCCTTTTTTTCTTTTCTTATTTTCTTTTTTCAAAAATGGAAAATTTGCCCCAAAAAAAGAAAACAGCCTTAAAAATACAACTTTTAAACAAAACCCTTTTCCAATAATTGTGTTTGTTCTTATTCACAAGATGTTCGTAAGTTTTGCAATCAAACTATCAAGTGAGGGAACGAAAGACTGATACTTATTCACCATAAAATCAGCTACCGCATTTGCTTCATGAAAGCAATGAATAATCTCAACAAATTGTCAAATAAAAATAGATCCCGACGGCTGTCAATGATTATGTTCTTAATTTCTTGTAGAACATGCTATTTTGCTTTGATGGCTTTAATAACAATCAGATTATCACTTTTGATTATGATGTTTTTTAACCAAGATTCTTAACCATTTGAACACCTTTTTCTTAAACCAATAAATTCAGCAATCAGGATAGAGGAAGATCCACAAGGTCGAGCAACAAGAAGATAAATATTCCTAGTAATTACCATCTCATAGAGCGAGACTTTACTACGGATATCCACCATTTAAGATTTAACAATTCACTCGTTTTAAAAAGAGTTGATCATTTGGCACACATTTTGATATACACTGCCTATTGGGTAATCTTAACTCTCTTTTTGAGTAGCTGACATTGAAGCATAATAGCCCTCAACATAATAGAATAGACCCAGTGAAATGTTTGTTACCAACTGTGCCCTTCTTCAACTTATCTCTCTCTCTCTCTCCTCGATATCTGTAAGGTAATTCCTTCACTTCAGCCGTACAATAGGCCAGCAAAACAGTTCATTTGCAATTGTAAAAATTCGCCCAAAGATTTACTGACCAGATTTGCTTTTTAGCCTTTGCTTGCATCACCACCACCTCAATCTCTTCATCTCCTTTCATTTTCACCCCTGTAATAACATGAGTTTTTTTTTTCTCCACTCCACAATTAACAAGTGAAGTGTGTTTAAATTCACTTTTAGTTCAGTTCCATTCGCATCAGTCTTGTTCAGTTTTATAATTTAATTTTTCTCTCATATATTAAAAGTATTAATCAGTTCACTTCACCACATGAGTGGTAGCCTAGTGGTTGAAACTTATGTCCACTACTTGTCCAAGGTCAGGAGTTCGAATCCTGAACATAATTTGAAAGTGTTTGCATTAGTAATGCTTGTTGGATGTATGACGTACTCGGATGGTCGTCTGCCTGATAAAAGAAAGTACAACTCCTATAAAAAAAACTTCACTTGCATGCGCTAGATAATTGAGACATTATAGAACTTCTACTACCTGTTATTGACCAAAACATATCAATAGAGTGTAAAGAGTGTTTGTAGTACTTTGAAGACTGAAGATGTATACTAATGGTTGATAATGTGGTATAGGAAAAGTAGAACATGAAGTACTATATAAGAAAGTATGCTAGCATTGTGATGCTCTTAATAGAAGCTAAGTTATTGCTTTTGGCCAGAGATGGTCATGGTGTTGATGCAACTAGTCCACCACCATCACCACAATATCCACTTTAAGTATGCAATCTCTCTTTGAATTAAACTTTTTGAAAAGTTGATTCATTCTTACTTCTTTTGGTACCTTTCAAATTATTAGTATTGTTCCCAAATTGATCACGTTTTGCTTTTACATGGTGTTTTTACTTTTAGGAAGAAATACTAGTATTAGCTAATAGCTATAATCACTTACCCCTCCGTGAGCCGACCCGATGTAAATATGACTAGTCTTAACCTAAAAGGTCAGGGTGAATTTGTGGTTAGACAAAAAGAAAAAAACCAATGATATAAGCATACTCTGCATGTGTATTTCTTAGTATATGAATCATCATGGACCATCTATTTTAGATCTATGAAATTTCTAAAACTAAAATAACTACCTTGTGTTATAAAAGATATTAGTAAAGTATACTGTAGTATGTTACTTATATTAGATCTTGAATTTGTATTAGATTTTGTTCTTAGTGCAAAGGAGACACAATATGAATCAGGAGATGTTTTAATAATTATTACGCGCAATATCTTAAGCTTGAAAGTTTGATTTCTATGATACTTTGTAAAAACTTGCAAAAACTTGGTCCATACATTATGCAGTTGACTCATCACTAGTAAGAATCACTCATATGAGATGAAAAAGTCACCTTATAACCATGAGAGTCACTCCAATATTTAGAGTCACTCTAATCAACTGCAAGAGTTACTTTTATAAACCGTAAGAGTCATCCGTGAAAAGAATCTAGTCTATGCAATGGACCAATCTTTTAGTCGGAATCCATCTATTTTCAATAACCTCCAACCAACTCAAATAACCAACGAAAACTTTCAACAATCTTCAACCAACAATCAAAAAATTTCAACACATTGATGGTTTTAATTCCTTGTATGCCTCCTCATACGAATGTCCACCCAGTAGTTTCGAACTTAGGATCTCTCATGATTGTTATTCCTTGTATTCCTCCTCACAGGAATTCCAATCCTTGAGATTCGAATTCAAGACGTACTTAGTTCTTATATCTCTATACCATATGAATGAACCAATTCAATCAAAAACTTGAATGGATGATTAAAGACCCAATTGTTTTTTATTCCAAATATGAACTACTCTTCATATCCGTACATGGTAACACTGTATGAATAGGGATTACAAGAACACACTTCCTAGAACAGCCAAAAACTTTCAAAAGAAAGGTAAAAAATTGAAAACAGAGTACTCTGAAATTGTACAGAACATGTCATCAGTCTAAAACCCCAGGGCCTAAAACCCTCATACATCTTGTAGATCCTAACCCAAAAGCATAATCTAAACATTACTACTTCTTCCTTTCCTCACATTTCTCATCACAAACCAAACCAGCAAAGAAATCCCTAAAAATGGACTAAAAAGTTTAGTCCTTTTCTCTCTTCTAATATGAGAAAAAAATATCTGAAAAACCCTTCTGCCATAAACAGGACATTGAACAGAGAAAGATAGAGAGAGAGAGAATCCAGCTATAAGCCTATAAATTTTTGATCGTGATGATTGCAGTGAGTCAGGTAATTGGAGGTGATGAGGATAAAAGGGGGATCGATCAAAGATAGAGAGAGAAAAATGGGACCCTCAATTCCTGCAACTGAAATGAGTGTCACTGCACCAAGTAATCTTTCTCTCTCTACTTCTTCCTTGTTTTTTTGCAATTTGGGTTGTGTTGTATTGTTGCTGTTGTGTTGTGTATGTGTGTGGTTCCTCTTCTTCTCTCTATCCTCATTAATGGGTCCATTCTCTGCTTCATCCTTACAGAATCCCCTGCTTTTATTGGCTTTTTGACACTCTTTTTCCCTGCTTTAATTGGTTTCTCTGAAATGGGTTTCCTTTATTTTGGACACACATTTGTCTGGATTTTTATGATTTGCTTGCTAGTGTGGTGAAATTTTATGAGAATTTTGGATTCTGGCTCTTCACTTTGTTGGGTTTTGTGGGTTCTTGAAGGGTAAGGGGGGGAAAAAGGTGAAAGAGAAAAAAAAATCCTATCTTTTCTGTTCATTTTCACTGTTCAAGCAAGCAAATTGGCAACCTGCTTTTTTTTTTTTCTTTTCCCCCTTCTCTTTTTTATAAAATCTGAACTGATATTTTCTTTTTAAAGATTTAAGTTTGTGGGTTTGAGAAGGTTTGGCATAATTTGGGAACTGTCCTCATATATCATAGCCTTTTACCTTGCTCCTTTTATTATTTGTCAAAGGGGAAACTATTTCTCACTTGTGACACTTTCCTTTGGGCCATTATTATACACTGTTGGGGAGAAAGGGGAAACCAATGATTTCTTGTTTTGGGTTTTCCTGAGGAAACACATTTGGGGGATTTTGTGCCTATCAGTATAAAAAAGCAACATCTCATTCACCTCCTTCCCTTCATTTCAAGCCATATTGCACCATTTCTGGGGTTCTGATTTACTGGAAATCAATCAAGTCTTGAGGTTGAATATTCTTGACATCCTCTTCTATTGTTTATGTATATAACTTTTGATAAGTTGTATGTGGGAGTATCAAGGGTTTTTTTATTGATGGGGAAGGGAAAGGTAGGTTTAGTTCCTTTTTTATGTGATGTCTCTACTTTCAATATCCAATGATTTGCTGCTACTTTTAAAGAAAACACTCATACATTTTGTGCTCAAGTTTCCCTTTCATGAAGTTTAGAACTCTGCCTATTATAGCTTGCTAATGTTGAGCCTAGGTTGTTATGGAGGTCTTCTGTTTCAGATATGTTTTTCTTTTCTTCTGTTTGCTTAGTCCTGCTTTTTTTGATGGCATTTTAATAGCTGAACTCTCATGTAACTGTTGTAATTTTTTAGTACATGTATTATCACATACTTTGGCTCCCATTTTGGAGTTCAAATTGATGGTTTTATAACTTTAGGATAATGATACTTAGTAAGTCATTAGCTATTGTTACTATTAGCTAAATGACTAGTTCTACTTGAGACCCTTTCATGAGTTAATTGGCTGTTTAGATGCAGTCTTTGGGTTCTTAGAGGTAAGGCTACGTGTATTTGACCTTGTAGAGCCAGCCTAAGCGGAAGCCGCTTGAACTTAGTTATTCTTGTTTTGGTTGAAAATGGTGTTCATGTGTTAATTAGCACCCCACTAAGAGTGGATCAGAGAATTGAGCCATCTCCTCTTTCTTTTCTGCATTTGATTTAGGTGAATTTTGGGTCCGAAACTGTGATTACCTGTTCCGGTGTAGCCAGTTTAGCTGCTGTAAATGTTTGGTTATATAGAAATGGGTGGAAAATGTTTGGTTATGTAGGAATGGGTGGAATCATCCTGTTTTTTTTATGCTTATAGTGTTGCAATCACAAAGATTTTGAAAACCAATAATGTGTTTGAAATTCTTTTTGCCATTGTCATTGTCTAGATCGCATTATGTTTTTTTCTCATCGAATCTTTCAACTATCACAAATATACCCCATCTATCTAAAAAATAATCAAAAGAGTGGGAGGATCCTTGTGAATTTCAGCAAAGAGAGATATAGTTCGAGAAATCTACTTTTTAGTTGTACTTTTGTTGGAAGCCTATGGTTGTATCAATTTTGCAAGTCTTTTAGGTGACTTTTTTTTGTTTAAGGGGGTCAGCTCCAAGCTAGAGAGGATCTTTTAAAGAGAACTTTATTCCTCTTCTTTCATTTTAGGCACATTGCCAGGGACGGGATAGCTTTCGGCGGATGCCACTCTCATAGGATACTTAAAGGACTATTGAGCTGGTCAACTGCCCATTTTCCCTAAAACTTTTTGGTCTTTTTACAACAACATGCAATATGATACACACACCACTTAGCATGCTTAAGTGTTGTGAACAACATCGGCCTAGTATGAGTTCCACCATAGGTTGGGACGAGGATTACGCGACATTGCCTCCTTTTAGTGAAGACTAGTAGAGAGGTTGTTTCCTGCCAATAAAATGTTTCCCACATTGTTCATTCTTGGTTTGTTTATATATTACTAAACAAAAATATCACACTTTAAGTTGCGTAGTTGTCCTTGAATTTCGTGTTTGCAATTAAGTCAAGCAGATGAATCATGAATGGATTTGCATTGCCAGCCTTTCACATAGCCTAATTGATCTCTGAAAGATAAGGGGCTTTGAAGCTTGTAGAATCCCTAGAAAGGTGTTTATTCCCTTTTTCTTTTATGGTGGGGGCAAAGAGGAGCTTGTAGTGACTACAGTCACCCTTTACTAGTGTCTAACCCTCATGCTCTCAATTACATAACTTGCTAGAGTTTTTTCTTGGATTCCTTTTTGTTTTTAGTGTTTTCATTATTTCCAACTGATAAAAGCTAATATATTGTGATTCCCAGGTATATATTTCTGAAGATTATATACCAACAATTCTACATGCATATGCTAATTGAGTGGCTGATTTTAGTGCCCAACAATTACTAGACATGATTAATGTGTCCAACGTCATTGGTGATTTGTGAAACTCATTTTATGATTAGTTTGCATTATCTGAAAGATTTGTTACAAGAAGATCATGGAGAGTGAACTACACATGCAACCAGATCATTCAAACCGTATGCCTCTGGTTAATGGTGAAATTTCCCCTCAAGGATTGTCAGAATCCCTTATGCGGTCCACTTTATATCAACTTAACACCCAAAATGAGAGTGTTATGGGGCTCCCAATGCTTTCATCTTTTCAAGGGGAGCCCTTTAAAGATCTTCATGCTGATCATAAAGCCACTAGCTACGATGGATTTCTCAATAGAGGTAGCTTGAATATTCACGAGCTTTGCTTGGGAGGTACGTCTCTCGGTTCTGGTTCATTGGGTACATTGCAACCAGAGGTTCCATCAGAAATGTTCTCAAGAGAGGTCCCTTATGTGTCAAGTTCCTCGGTTCCTAACCCTATTAACTGTGGTTATGATGGTTTAGCTGGTGATGTAAATGGTAAATGGGATCAAAATAGATTTCTGATGCAGCCCGAGATGAGCTGGAGAACATCAGCATCGGAATTGGAACCATTACAGTTCAGTGAGAATCAAGCTGCGAATCAATGGATGCTGCCAAACTCGACAAATGTGTGCTCGAGTCATCCCTATGGAACGTCTATATCTCATAACGAGCTCTCTCTGAGTCTTGCGACTTGTGGGCCTTCTCTTCCTGGTTCAGCAAATATTCAGGATCACTGTTCGGACATGAGTTGTTCTAGTATTATACACAATTCTCAACAGTCTCAAACAAGGATAGGTTCTGAATGTACTTCTCATGGCAACTACAAGGAGCTCTCACTTGGTTTTGCTTCGAATAGTAGGTCCCCCCAGTTTTCACAAGTAATATCTGGGTCAAGATATCTTGGTGTCATTCAGCAAATTCTTACAGAATTCACGAGTTATTCACAGACCAGCTTTTCTGCTGGCTTGGCGAGCTCTAGTTCGAACCATCTGCTCTCTTTAAATCACTTCAATGATTCTGGGATTTCATTCAAGCACACAAATGAGTTTTGTGATGAAGATGGACCAATTGATCTTGCGGAAAGTTCATACAGAAGACGGGAAGTTGAGTCCAAAAAGTCCCAGTTGTTGGCTCTACTTCAAGTGGTATGTTTAAATTGTGTATTCATCATTACCATCCTAGAGCTTGCACATGAGTTATATATTTATGTTTATATTTGTGACCCATGAGAGGCACGCACAAATGTCAGTACAAATTATATGCATACAACGGGGAAGTGGGGAATAGAACCTAAGAGGCCCAAATCTAATGTATTTGCGGCCTCAGTCTTAACACTAGGTCAAGACCTCATTGGCTCCTGCAAATACATTACGATATAGTGAAACTATTTAGGAAATGTTTATAAGATCCACAAAATTTGGAGACTAACTAGTGAGTAAATGTTCGTAACAGTACATAATAGCCAAAGACTTGAAGATACTCAGAAGTAGTTTGCAATTGCTCTTAAAGAGATGCAAAATGGAACAAGAAAGCTATTTGAGTTTGAATTAGCAACCAAAACGCCCAGTATGTCACTGGTAGATCTGAGACGGAGAGGTCAAGATGTCTCTTCATGATATGTTCCACTTCTGGTCTTCCTTTTTTTGGAGGGGGAGGAGGTGGTTTTGTTGTCGTCAATATGTTATACTCAGTTAACTAGCTGTAGCTTGTCTGCATACACTCATGTATGCTACATAGAATTACTAGAGGATCTGAAGATGAAACAATCTTTACATGCTAGGTTATCTTTAGATTATCCTTTTCAAGAAAACATAAGTGACCTTGTCTTAGTGGTCTTTATCTTTGCTTGATTTGCAAGCATAGTTAGTAGCTACACTGGTTTGATCACTTCAATTGCTGCTTCACTTCCACCGGTCCTTGCTCTTCTGTGTAGTTCGAGGAATTATTAGTTGATTTAGAATCAATAGTCACCCCTCTCACAAAAATCGTGGAGCCTACTCCTCACACGTCCAAAAAAGGTGGCAACCGCCTACTTTTTAAGAGGAGTGACCATTGGATCCGAACATTCAATAGTTTCTCTTGTGGTTCCAAGTCTAAGATATGACCAAATGGAAAGTCATTTCTAAAATAGTACGACCTTAAATAACTTAAAAAGATATGATCACTCAAACTACAAATATGTACTTTTAGGATACCTGCTGACAAGTAGTTTCACGAAAAGCTATTATGAATAGGTCAAACATGGACAGAGAGAATACAAAAGAGAAATTATAACCTCTTCCTTACCGTGCATTGTCAAAGTATTAACATTTGCCAATGTTCTTAAAAGCTAACCAAAGGGGTAAACTATTTTACCCAATTTAGTCCATCAATTGGATGTCAATCTGAACTGCATTGATGAATCAGTGATATGCCATTCAAATAAGAATCATATAAATCAAAGAAACACAAGTATTGGAAACAAATACTCCATGTGAGATTCAATGAATCCTTTAATGTGAAATGTTGGACAATGAAATTATTTAGTGAAAAATTTCACTTTGGGTAGCTAACGCCAAGGCTTGTAATTTGGGTACCTGCCTTTTCAGTATCCATTTTGGGTACTTGAAAATTTAAAAACCGTATTGAGTCATCTCGCTGACGGGGTTAAATTTTCCGTTAAAATGTTGACTTGTCACATTAAACAAAAAATTCTTAAAAAATTCCAAAAATTTTCAAAAAAATAATCCTCAAAATTTTAAGAGTTAATTTTTATTAATTGGGTTTATTCTCAATTTTTTGGGCAATTTTTCAATATTTACTTAATGACACATTAACAGGCTAACATAAATTTTAATATTGTCAATGAAATGGCCCCAGAATGAAACAATTTTTTAAAATTTCAAGTAACCAAAATGAGATTGTTGAAGATGTGAGTTTCCAAGTTGCAATTAGAACTAATGTCAGGCATCCAAAATGAAAATTTTCCTTTATTCAATTTTGGTACATGGGGCGAGGCTTTTTGGCATTACACGGGAGTGCTTCATCAGCCCCCCTACCACTTGATGGCCCGGTATGTTGGTCTTGGAGGGGGAAAGGACAACAGGTTATTGTCGCGGAACTCTCTAGTGTTTTCTGGGACTTCTAAATCACCTACTTTTGTGTGGGACTGGGTGGTTTACTTGGCTTCTCTGTGGGCCAAAGCTGCAGGGGCTTTTTGGGTGGTGATTCTTACCGATGTTCATCTGCATTGGGGTGAGATATGTAATTATTGATTCATTTTGTATCCAGCTTCCAGCTTCCTTGAGGATTTCTTGTCCTCTAAGCTTGTTATAATCTTCATTTTGGTTTAATACAAATTTTCCTTATCAAAAAAAAAAAAAGGAAAAGAAAAGGAAAAAGAAATCTTGTGGTATGGGAGTTGTGGATATTTCTTGGTCCCATTGGTTCATGCCCTTGGGTTGAGACGTTCTTCTAACCATTAGCAATGTTACTCAGATTTGGCTACATTGTCGGACATGGGTACGTCTTTAGGGGTCATATTCACCATGTTGCATTGCGAGTTTTTGGCCTAAATTGAGTGTCAAGTATCCATATCCATGCTGAAGTGTCGAGGATGCAACAAGGTACTTGAGATGAATGAAGAGGGAATAACACAGACCTTTACGAACACCTTAATGTGTCCCCATGTCTTGTTACTCAACCATGTTTCGTCTTCGCTTCCCCGCATCCCCTATACACGTAAATCATAGGATCTCCAAAGTCCTCATGTACAACTATCTAGCACGAAAGGCATTTGAAGAACTCATATTTGCACCTTGCAGGTTGATGATTGCTATGGCCGATGCTTAGACGAGATACACACCGTAATATCTGCATTCCATGCTGCAACCGAGCTGGACCCTCAAGTACATGCTTGTTTTGCTCTTCGAACTGTCTCATTCTTCTACAAAAACCTGAGAGAGAGGATCAGCAATGAAATTCTTGCAATGGGGATGGATAGTGGAAGCACGAGAGATAATGCGAAATCTTTTGAGAAATCCTTCATTCAAAAGCAGTGGGCACTTCAGCAATTGAAGAGAAAGGATCAACAATTGTGGAGACCACAGAGAGGCTTGCCAGAGAGATCTGTTTCAGTCTTGCGAGCATGGATGTTTGACAACTTTCTTCACCCGTGAGTTCTCTGACTTCTATACATGCTTGGATTAAGATTTTGTTTATTTATTCATTTCCTTTGGCATCTTGGCAACATTTGATATATTGTAGAGCCATGTTAAATTTCTTTGGAAACCATGAAACAAAATTTTTCTTTGCACTTCGGTTTGTTATCAATTTTGCTTGTAATTTATCTTGGTAAGCATAGATTTCAAATATTTGGATCATATGTTACCAAAGGACTGAGAGTGTGTGTTGTCTCTTTCTTTCTTTTTTCTTACCTGAGCTGGGTGGGATGGGGTAATGTAACTCATATTCCTGTAACTCTATGCATGATTGCGTAACGAATTAACAATATACTCCATGAATCAACGGTTGGCTCAATCAGGTTTAGTAGCATTTCCATAATTAAGAGCAAAACTAGTAGATTATACTGACAAGAGTAATTAGTTTTGGAACACCTCAAAATACAAAGTAAGAAATGGGAGGCATGGAGGAGTCTTGATTTCCTTAAAACCCGTGTGAGTAGTTAGAAAGTTACCTTTTTCGTTAAGTTGAAGCTATATTATTGATTTTTATCTTTTGAGAAGTATACATCGAAAATCGAAACTGTGACATCTCAAAGCTCCTGTTATAAGAATGTCAAATAAAATGACTTTGGAACATAGTTTTTAAAAATACCTTCTTTACATGTAAGGTGTCTGAAGAAAGATCAGCTACTCATTGTTAGGTACTTTGTTTTCAAGTTAGTATACTTTTGTGATGCTGTCTTTAATCTCAATAGCTTCTTGAAGTGAAAAAGTGACTGGGTTTTAAGCTATAATGGTCATCATCATCCTTGCATTTTTTTTATGATGTTCATGTCCAGACAAGTTTTTAAAGTTTGAGTTTGTTGATGTTGCATCTTTGTGGCGATGTTTTAAACTCCTGAAGCTGATCTTAAATGTCGTTATAATGTATTGATTATGGAGATAGCTGTTGATCAAACTTGTAAGTTCTGCGAACCTTAGTTGGGCATCTACTTTTACCTTCTCTCCTATTAAAATACAGCATAACATGCATACCTTACGTAGACTGCTGCCTTTTTGGTAGAAAAAGAGAGAGAGATCATGATCTTTCAGAGTAGAAAATAAAAGGTTAACAAACCTGATTTATGTGTCATTTTGATGAATTCAGGTACCCTAAAGATGCAGAGAAGCACTTGCTTGCAATTAAAAGTGGCCTGACTAGAAGCCAGGTGAGTACTAAACTGAGCACATAATTACTTGATGCATTCTGAAACATGGCTTCTGCTTAACTGTTAAGCATATATAGGCTACAAATGTCTTCTTTGTGGCCATTTTCTCAAGGAGTTGTGATTGAGAAAAATCTTTAGTAGAACAACTCAGATATGGAGGCAGGTAGCATTTGGATTATTGTGGTTTGAGGGATTTTATTTGCTATTTACTCAAACTTAGGGATAAGGTTCGGGTTTGAGTGTGGATCCAAGGATTGTACTCATCTGTTTTAAAGGATTTTTTTTTCCCCTTTTGGTCTAATTTGAAGTGTCTAGGTTGCCATATTGTATCTTAGTATTTAAAGATTAGATACGTATACTTTTCTTGAAATGAAGAGTCCTGAGCAACATTCATATTCTTGTGTCCCCCGTCCCCCTTTCTTCTTCTTGAGGAGTTTGAGATGAAATTACATCCTAAACCAATATGCATTAAGTCGAGTAGTCCATCAGACTCGATACTGCTTGGTCAAGCTTCTACCAAAAACTATTTATTTATCTCGCCTTCCTCCTCCACAACCCTCTTTTCCTCCAAATTGGAGCTAGAAACAGCCTCATTTCAATATCTTAGAAGTTGAAATGGAGGAGGCGGAAGAAAAGAGGGTGGGTGGAGCAAGAATGTGAGATGGATAACAGGATAAGTAGTTTGGCCAAACATTCCCCTCTTCTTCAATGTAGGACATGTCACATGTGATTATGTGAATCCCGTCACTGGAGGAGCCTCTTGTTCTGAGCACCCCGTAAACATTTGTGTTTCTCACTCTAGTTCTGCTAAACCAATGTCCATGCCAAGCTAAAAAAAACTCATTTTAAGACCACGTTGATAATTAATGTTTATGTATATCTACATTGTCTTTCATGATATTTATCATTATCTTTGATGCATATGAATTTAACAGGTTTCAAATTGGTTTATAAATGCCCGGGTTCGTCTCTGGAAGCCTCTAGTTGAAGAAATGTGTGCAGAACTGAACCGAAGAAAAGGGGGCCGCCAAAACGAAGAGGTAACCATCGCCACGACCACCACCACCATCAACAATCCTAGAAGCCAGTTACGTATCTATGAGTACGATCCAAGATTCAACACCTGATCAAATCCAAGCCCAAGTAATGTATATGTAGGTGTAAGAGAAGAGCAAGCTCAGTACTCAGTAGACATTTGTTAGAGAAAACATAACATCAAATATTAATGCATAATATATATAAGTAAATAGGGTTAGCTGTTGCCTAGAAAATTATTGCAATTGTATATAAAATGCTTATATGAGGTCTCACCTTCATGGGTGCTACTATTTTGCTGGCTCCCATGGGATCTATGGGCTATTGTAGCATGTGGGTAGAATCATGTATTTGGCCATTTTGGTTGGTAATGAATTCAAGGTTCCTTGATATATATAGTACTCCATATTTATTGCTTGAAAAAAAAAATGCATGTTAGGGCTACTTTGGATGTTTAAATGTTTAGCATGAATTATGAAGTCTTATAGTACTTGAGTGAAAATTTTGTGACATTTTGGTTCAAGATAAGTTATGTTGTTCACTTATTTAGATTTAAGATCTCGTTATGTTGAATGTAATTAATTTAGCGCGTAAAATTTATATGAAGTATATCGAGATATGTGTTCAAATTCACGATTAGAAGAATTGTAGTGATTCAACATGATTTTTTTTTTCTTTTTTTTTTTTGGATTTTTTGTCGAAAACTACCTTAAGTTTCTCACTTTTTGCGGGCAACTACCTTTTATGTTTATTTTTGCAAAAAACAACCTTTACTTTTGCAAAATATTGCAAAAGACTACCACTTAACATATTTATGGCTAACGGTGTTTAATTTGGACATTTGTTGATGTGAATTGCCAAATTTACGCTCACTTTCCCACATTCCC